>APFE031564929.1:31373-79184 GCA_000404065.3 Pinus taeda
TTTAGGGCTAATCTTCAAAAGGTGTCTTCAGGGATTTTGAAGTTCATACTTAGGAGAATCCAATGCAAGTGTTTTTAAGTTGTGTCACTGGTCACAGGTCCATAAATGTGTCCTCCAGTGTTCGAAAGCAGGGGTAACAAGGACGGTGACCAATGGTGACAAATTACTTCGTAACAGGCCCTCAAGTCTTTTCATCTGTGCCTCATGAAGAAGGTGAACCTTCAAGACATGAAAAGGTCCAAGAGACTGAAATTGTTGGAGTGCCAGTATTTGTGACATATGAGAGAGGCACTAGGAAACGTTTTGCAGCTACCAGACAAGTATTATCTCCACAAGGTGTGGAAGGGGTCTCGCCTTCATCCTCAGGCCACAGGCAAATGCTATCTCCACAAGGAGTGGAAGGGGATTTTCCTTCTTCTTTAGCTAAACAGGTACAAGTTGGGCAACAACATAAGGGAAAAGGTAAAGTCAAGAAGAAGATGCATTAGAAGGATCCTAGTGATGGATAAGAGAGAGAATTTGACCTTGTTGATCATGAGGAGACACAAGGAGTTGATGTCATTGACTTGGATGCTCAATATCCAAGGACTGTCAAAGACATGATCATTAAGGAACAAGAGGCTGCGATAGAATCCTTGTCTGACAATTTAGAGAGGGCTAAATGGGTCATCAAATATCTAGAGCAAGAAAACAAACAATTGACCGAAAAGCAAGTCCTCATGGAGTTGCAAATGATCAAGGAGAACAGGCAAAGGGATAAGAAGACAAAGGTTAAGTTGACTCCAATTGAACAAGAGATCGAGAATGACTGAGAAAATTTTCTTGAGAGGGTCAACATACACCTTGAGGGGCTGCTTGAGAAGGCCAATAGAGACAAGAAGATGCTTCACCACATGGCCTATCACTATATGACCTAGAACAAAATATGTAACATAAGGATGATGAAGCTTAAGGCTAGGTTGAGGAAGGCCTTAAGGAGCAAAAAGGAGAAAGACAAGCTAAAAATCTTGGTTGAAGCCTCACTAGCCCATCAAAGAAATTAATGATAGTGCCTTGTGCCAAATATGGGCAAGTTTTGACACATTTTTGTCATTTTCAATTTTTGAAATTCTACAACACAGAAATTTACCCTAGGTGTGTAGCGCGACCAGCACTACGCTTTTCACTGGAAGACTTTTTGGAGAAATGGATTGTATATTTGGATTCCATATGATGAGAACATCAAACCCAGAAAATCGTATCAATTGTGGAGCAAAACTTGGTCACCTAAAGGTCAAAAAACCATCCCCAAATTACCTCTCTGCCTCTTTTTGGACACACAAAAGTAGCCTTGGGAGATTCCACTTTTGAGGGGGCAAATGACCTCAAAATGCAAAAATTCAAGATGTTCTAGAAACTAGACAGGAAGACCTTTGCAATAAGCTATCTTGGGCTCAATTGGGATAAGGAGAAGGCTTAAAAAATCAGTTGTGAAGTGGCGCTACGCACCTGGCTAGTGGAGCTACGCACCTGGTTAGTGGTGCTACGCATAGAGTCAGTTTGCTCAAAAATCCAAATTTCGCCTAGTTTTTCTACAAGTTGACTTTTTGTCTCTTATTGGATGAATTTATGATTGTAAATGATGCTGTGCTATGTAAATGTAAATTTAAAATGACCTTAGAGGGTAGATTCATCTTTTTGAGGTGGTTTGGGGGTTAATGAATCATTTTCCATGGTTTTAGAGGCAAGATGTTCCACTGCCTATATTCTTATTCCTTGTTGGGAAATAGTTGTAACAGTCCCTTATCTCTTGGATTCGACCCTTGATGGATAGCATATGTGGCTTGATTGTCTATATTATGTATTTTTTCAGTCATTAGCAAAGGTTGGACTCTCTTGGATGCTCTGAGCTACATTGTACATCTCTACAACAGTTTGGCAAGGAAATAAACCAGGATTTGCAGCTATTTTTGTGGGATTCTTGTGGTAATGTGTTTATGCATAGTTTCTCCTTCTGTCATTAGTTCTTCTAATTTGTTATGTGTGCCAACATCTAATTCATTCATTTAAACTAAATGAAATCAAGATAAATAGGTAGAATACACTGGTTACAGTGCTATGCCTAGGGAATACATTTAGTTTTTTATGTTTTCCATAGTTTGAAGAGGATACATGATCTCTGCATGCCTACTTAGATCCTCATCTATCTTAGACCTACCATCTCACTCAATTCCAAGTGCCTAAACACTTACCTACCTCGCCCCATAGAACACCCTGCATCCTGACTTCATTTCCTGGACCCAAAGCTGCTTGCTCCATTTGATCCAGCAACAAAACCATCAAAATCAACCAAAAACCTTAGAGCTACTATACCTAGCCTAAAATCCCTATTTGATTTAGTCATCTCAACTAAGATTGAAAAGGAAAGAGCCCTCTCCCGACCTGGTAGGGCTAGCTACTAGGTTAAGCTTGGTTTGTGGTTATCCTAGGATTGCCTCCCTTCAGCCAGAGGTCAATCTAGGCTCTAACACCAGGGCTAAGACCTATTCACTACCATAAACTACATGTAATTTACAAAAATGAAAAGAAACGTAGAGACAATGATGCCAATACAAATTCTTAAACAAATACTTGATTGTTCCCCTACTAGCCATGGCAAGAATTCCATCAAACATATCACAAATATGCATTCTATAGGTTTAAACAATAGATCTGAGCATAAGGGTCTTATACTTATATGAGAATTGCTAAGAAGCATTGATGGCTTATCACATTATCTATATTGTCATGTGTTAGGTCATATATTCATTCCTCAATCATTTACAAATCAAAACAGGACGAGAACCATACATTTTCACTATCATGAAACATATTCATAAATAACATATAAACAACAAAATTTATGAGGATACAACAAACATAAGTGCCACATATGAACCAATACATTTTCTCATAAAATACCAAGGAAAGGAACTCTTATTAATCAATGCAAAAACCAACCAGTATGGGACTACCATGTTCCACCCGATCGTAGATTAGCTGATCCAAGTCTCTCTTATGCTAATCGCCCCTGTTCCATATTCCAAGCATGCATGTGGGACTCAAACCAAAAGAACCAACTAGGGCTTCCAAAGGTTAAACCACCTTGCCCTCATCAATAGAATCAAGCTTTAACATAATCCTCATCAGATCACTAGGCCATAAACAATAAACACATTCTTTACCATAACTCCCACCAGACCACTAGGCCATAAGAAAGCATGGATGCCATTGTATTTCTCCACCTACATTGTGAGCAATTTGCCGATCTCCTAGTCTCTATGCTTTACCACAATCCATAGTTTGATTCAAGGATCACTAGACCATAATCGAGACACCACCCTCCAAGCTTTACCATATATCCTGCCATTCACCAACACAGATTCCTATGCCTGATCATGGGAAACCAACTATAGGTTTTATGTATATCCTACCACTCACTAATTGGTGATTTATAGGCCCACCGAGGCACACAATACCTGGCTTTACCGTAACCCATAGTCTAGTTCAGGGGTCACTATGCCAGTGGATTTATGCTCCACAGTTTGGTTTAGGGATCATTAGGCCATGTTTTCTCTCATATATCCACCTCACTCAGCTTTGAATCCATCCAGAAATCCATCTCCACCAAAACATGAGATCCCATCACAACATGGTTATCTGAAAATGTCAAGGAAAGGCTGAAGAATGTTTTCACACCTGGAATAACCCCTGCCCATGACAACAAGAGAACCAAGAATACACATGCATAACCATGCATCCCAAATCTAGTAAGGAAATCACACATGTAAATCGATACTTGCGAGTAAACGTGTTGTAGCTTCTTGATCCTACTCTTCCTTGCTTGATATTTGCTTCCTCTTTTCCTTCTTTTCCTTTATTGATCTAATGCTAAAGTGCTCCAAGAAAACTCTAAGTGTCCAAGAGTGAGAGAGAAAGAGAATAGAGAGAAGACTCCAAAACTGAACTGACCAAAAGCTTGATAAAATCTTGCCAACTGATCCTCTGGATCCTTTTCATTAATGATGCCTTTATTTTCTTCGTTTTCTATTATTTTTCCTTCATTTTCGTCCTCACATGAACCCTGTGACCTTTCATCTTCCTTTTCTTGTAATTTCCATTATTTTCATAAATAAAATTCCAATTAATGCCTCTTTGCCTTTCTAAAGCCTTTTCCATTTCCTTTTCCAATTTCCTTTAGCCATAATAAACCAAATGAACACCCACTAGGATGTTTTTTCCCATAATTTAGCTTGGAATACGTGTCATATGATCACAATCTTATATTTTTTACATGAATTTTTTACGAGGGTTGTTACAGAACCTTCCCCCTTAGGGGAACATTGTCCTCAGTGTTCAATGAAACCTATAACCAACAAGACTGCTGAAAGAAAAACATACTACCCATGGAGATTTATAACTTAGCTCGTTGCAGTATTTACAATGATCAAACTGTTGAGAAGCAAACCAACATGAAAACGTAAAAAAATGTCAACCATAATGACATGAAACCCATACTGCTTATTGGAGCTTTATAACACAACTCATGGTGGTATTTACATCCATATACATATGTACATATACCAAAACACCACATCAAACATATACGCAAAACATATACCAAAACATATATCAAGGACATTCGCTCAACTAATGAATAAATAAGGATACATAGTCTGCATTTGATTTGCCATCTCCCATGTATCTTCATTGGGACCAAAGTGCTTCCACTGCACTTTAACTTTCTCGATTGCGTGGTTCCAGAGCATGAGCACCTTTCTATGCAATATACACTGAGGTTCCAGCTAGAATTATCTATTTGGCTCCACCTACAATACAAACCAATCAATCACATGATCACCATATTTAACATACTTCTTAAGCAATGACACATGGAAAACATCATGGACTTTCACTTCGGAGGTAGTGCAAGTCAATAGGCTATTGGGTCAATCCTTTCAAGAATCTTTAAAGGTTCACAAAACTGATGTGCCAGCTTAGCAAATGATCTAATTTGTAAGGAGATCTTTTTTGGCTTGATGCACAAGTACACCTGTTCCCCAACTTGAAATTCCTTAATCAACTTGTTCTAATCTGCATATATTTTCTGTGTGTCCTATGTTGCCTTTAGATTCTTCTTGATTACCTACATTGATTGTTCCGTTTCTTCTAACATATCGGTTCCAATCAATACCCTGTTCAATGGGTCACTCCAACTAATGGGAGTATTAAAACTCCATCCATACAATGCCTCAAACATACTCATCTTCAGTGATTCCTAGTAATTGTTATTGTAAGAAAAATCAACCAACAGAAGGTACTCCCCCCATCTCTTTTTTTGATGCATCACATACATCCTCAACATGTCCTCCAATATCCTGTTGACCCTCTCTATATATCCATCTATCTATGGATGATAAGTTGTATTAAAGGTCAACTCTGTACCTAACCTTGCAAACAACTCCTTCCACAACTTAGAAGTGAACTTTGCATCCCTGTCTGACACAATCAGCTTTGGAACACCATGCAATTTGACCACATATATGATGAACACTTGTGCCACATTACTAGTTGAATATGTAGTCTTCACTGGAATGAAATGTTCTACTTTAGTCAACCTATCCACCACAAACATGATGGAATCATGGTGTCTATATGTCCTCGAAAAACATGTAATTAAATCCATAGAAATGACCTCCCATTTCCATTCTAGATTCAGAATTGGCTATAGTAGTCCTACTGGATGCCTACACTCTACCTTTACTAGCTGACAGTCCAAACATCTATCCACAAAATCCGCCACATCCTTATTCATATTTGGCCAATAATTCAACGTCTTTACTATTGTCAATGTCTTGTGGTGTCTTGGGTAACCTGAATATGATTTCATATGAAATTCCCTCAAGATAATATTCTTAGTCTCACTACTATCTAGCACATATATCCTATCCCTAAATTTGATCAAGCCATATTTTGAGATATTATAGTTTGCATCATGTGCACCTGTACGTGTCTCTTTACCTATACTCCACTATAACCTATGCATAAGCTCTCTATGCTTGTGATCCTACTGACCTGCTTGTAAAATATGATACTGTAAGTTTGTCCCATAAGAACTCATAGCTGCAATGTGACTTATATGTATCCCTCTGCTAAGAACATCTACAACCCTATTTCTTTACCCTTGATATAATTGATCTCAAAGTCAAACTCAGTAATCGTGGCCAACCATCTAGCTTGTATGGCATTCAGATTTGGATGGCCAAACAAGTATCTCAACCCACTATGATCACTCATCAATACAATCCTCCTACCAAGATGATAGTGCCTCCACATATTCAATGCATGAATGATCACTTGCAACTAAAGATCACGTGTCAGATAATTCTTCTCATGCTCATTTAGTTTTTGTGATTCATATCATACCACCTATCCTTCCTGCATAAGAACTCCACCAAGTCCTCCCTTGCAAGCATCTGTGCATAGCACAAACTCCTTGTCCAAATATACAATATTTAACACTAGAGAATTTGTCAATAACCAATTAAACTGCTCAAAACTTGTTGCACATTCCTCTGTCCATTCAAATTTCTTACGTTTCCTCTGCATTGTTGCGAGTGAGATCACCCTAGGGTCTTGGGTTGACCCCAATAGAGTGGATGGCAAACAACAACAAGAAATTCTCAAGCAATCAACCTAAATTCTTATTCTACTGAACGGTGCAAGAGTGTCCTTACCCGGAGGTCCTACATTTGAGTAGATCCTGCAAGGTGAAAACCCTCATCTTCTCCTGAAGTCTTTGAAACCTAAAAATTATTCAAATGAAACATATATAGTAGTAGAAACATAAAGCATGTTCATGATATTAACTTTAGATCATATAAATGAATGAACAATTACGCATCAATATAAGATGCATATACGAATTATGACATAAATCAATGCATAAACATGTTTAATATCGGGAATTGAACAACATTAATTTATTCAAGTAATCTACAAGTAAGTTGGAGAAATACGACTTGAGTCCTTCTTTAGCTCCAAGGGGAACCATGCTCCAGATCCATCCTTTCCTATCCTCATCAACCTTTCTCCATCACGAACACAAGGATATCTCAAGAAAGATGAAGGATATCTCTAACAAGGAAACAAGGGTTTCCTGAAACTTTGGGGAGTGCAAGAGGTACAGGGATTTCGTCAGAATCTATTAGGGATAATCTCACTTTAGTATCAATATCTCATATCTCCTTCCTTAAGGCCTTCCCATAGAGGATTATTTATACTTCTCCAAATTAGTTTTTTTCAGTTGGGAAATAGTTGGGCCATGGGCTATAGGAGGTGAGTAATAGGTCAAACCTTTGAAATCTGCCCGAAATTAAGGAAAATTATTATTTTTAAATGTTTTAACATATGTACGTGGGTTGTGTATATGTTGACCTGCGTGTACACGCTTTTATCATAGGGAAAAGTAGAGTATAGGGAATAAAACACTATTTTTTAGATTTTGGACCAAGTCTGGAAGGAAGGGTTACCCTAGGCCATAATAAGAGAATCAGATCTACCAAGAGTGGTAAATGGTGCAATAATAGATGCCCCTTAATATATGAGGTCAGAAGGGGTACATGATGGCCCAAATGTATTAAGTGTATAGAAGGAGTCATGCCCAAACCAAGGAGGAGTTCACCAGAATTCAACTTGTCAAGCCAGCGAAAGAGATCAAAAAGAAAATCATGTCTGAGGAAGGCATACCCATTCTCAGAAATAGTAAAGCATGTCTGCATGTCAAAAAACAAAAGTGGATCCAATATGCATACAAGTATAAAAGAACTGAAAATACATAATGGATCATCTGATCCTAATCAAGAAAGCACATGTCTGAATATCACACATAAAGAGCTGATCAATGATGCTAAAATATGAAGTTGATCACTGAAATCAAGAAACTGATCCAAATAGTACCAAATCAACACGGTGGAATAAATGGTACTACACTACAACTCGAGTGCCAACATATAGGATGTCGTTGTAGGGAACTGCAACATATAAGGTGGATGGTGTCGGCTAGCAGAAACAAGAGCAACTAACAAGTGAACCAAGACATGCTGATGCAAACCCGAGGTCTTCACCGATCGCCATGGTACATTTCTACACAATGGGAATTAATGATTTGAAGTCGACCATGTGAGAAATCGTTTGATTACCGGTCATTAATGTATACCGTTAACAAACACGAGGCTACTCACCAATAATGATGATGAGAGTCAAGGTACCCAGTATAATGTAACAAGTGTGAATAAATGATTTGTAGTCGAACACTTGAAATAATCTATCAATCAGAAGAAAATTATGTTTTCCCAATGTCAATAGGGAAGGAATTTTCCATTGATCGCTGCAAACCCTAATGTATTACCAAACAGACTCTAGATCCCTTTCTTAGAGCAATGAGCTAAAGTTGATAGGAAACGATCTGCTAGAAGGAAGGCATTAAGGCATCCTTCATTAATCTAGCGCGAGTGTAACTCGTAGGCCAATAATGTGGAAGGAATCAGATGAAAAAATATGTAGTAACCCAACCAAAGTACATTTATGGCATAAACAAGATGTAATTAGCACACGTAGAACCCCTCTAAACCAACTAGTAATGAAAGTTGACACAGAGGTGAGGAATCCACCAATAGGGTCAAATGGAAACCAAGGTAATGCATGAATCCCAATGTGTGATAATTAAAGTTGATGTCAAACACAAGGGAAACCACTCAGTCAAATATCCATGACACTGATCGATGCTGAGCACAACATAACCTATCAATAATGAAAATAGGGCCAGGGTGTGGCTCTAGATCTGCCCTCAAATAAATTTGTCGTAGCCAATAAGAGTAAGACCCACCAACAAGAATTCAATGGAGACCTTCTCAAACCGGCATGAGATAAGGACCAATATAGTTGATGTGATAATGAACATGACGCTCACAATTAGGTATGGCCGACTGAAAAAATAGGTTGAGAGACACCGCAGAGAGGTCGACTTAGGTTTACTTCCCTTGTACAAAAGCACGAATCAACTGTGACTACATGGCATCATATGATAAATTTGTATGAGTTTTTCATGCAGGAGGTGTAAGAAAACTATCGATATGATCGGAAGAGATAACCAATCAAAGGAGTACTGACTCAATAACAAAGTTAAGGCTCTCCTAAGTCAAACTAAAGCCCATCCCAATGGAGGAAATACTTACTTTTGTGTGCTTTGTTCAAAGGTGACACAACTGACTCCAGCTACCATCAAATATGGAAATAATGTCTCGTTCCCGCTCTTTTTTGGGATATATAATTTTTTTTGTCTTTTTATTTTATATGAAGCCTGATAAAGAATAAAAGAATGCTATAGTACAGTGGAAAGAACAAATGTTGAAAAACCAGATGCTCTAGTTCCTGGGAGGGGAACATTCCTATGCATAATGCAATGTGGCAAAAACTGGTCGATGACACTCAAAGGGATTTTATTTCCATGTGTAAAAGGGTGCATCAAGTTGCATACGCTAAGTGATTACATGGTCAAAAAATGGCTTAAACATGAGTCCAAGTGAAGCCAGCTCGAGGCCAAAAGGTGCAAATAGTCAATATACAATGCAACAGTACAACTCAACACAAAGGAACCTCTAGGGTATAAAGCTAGAAAAATAGCGAAGAAGTAGAGGAATGAGGCTTCAACGCACAAGTCATGGCAAGACTAAAGAGGACTCCCAAGCCAAGTGACAAAAAGGTATTATCTAAGGTGCCCATGATAAGGTAGGCTTTACCACACAAGTCATGACACTTCTAAGAAATGAGAAGGTTATGCATCATAACTTGGTGGGTTCAATCCTAAGGCCAAAATGGGAAAGGGAACTGATAAATTCACAATGTAGGTGAAAAACCTAACCTATATGGAAGTTTCGAGAATCAATACCTGTTAGAGTGGATCAACCATAAAAATTTCCAAAGAGAAATCTTCCAAGTTCTTTATACATAAATAAGAACACTAGACAAGAAGTTAATACATCCCACATATAAACTTCAAATAAAATCTTGTGTTATAGAATAAAAAACTTGAAATGCATACCTGATATATACAATATGGTACAAGGAACCATGTAGCCTTACAACTTATGTATAATAGTTCTTTGGGACAAACCCCTTGCAGGTCTTAAGCCAAGGACTCCTTTGATAGTTAAAACTCATGGCTTCAAAGAGTTCATCCTGTGAAAGCAAATCAAATTCCAAGAAATCATGAGAACTACAAGGATCAAAAGAGGGAATTAAGGGGTCCCATGTCCCCATAGGAGAAATCGCTCGGTCAACTGTCGGGACCAAGTCCCAAGAGGGAAACTAACAACTCAAGGAATCCTTCTCAGAAGAAATTAAACATTGAGGATTCAACGCCACATAGTTCACCCATGGCAGTGTAGAGTCTACTTGAACACTTGGAACAAACCAAGAGATATTTTGCAGTAAATTCGAATTAGGATGGTGATTATTAGATGCAGGCTGATCAATAGTGACAATATTCCTGTTATAAGGAAAAAAAATCACTTGAAAGAGTGAAGACACCAAAAAATTCATAGCATAGAAAAAATCGTGCCCAAGTAGCATATTGAAGTCCAAAGGGTGATCAACCACCATCATATTGATAAAAATAGTCTTCCCACCTAAAGTAATAGGCAATTGAGGAAGAACACCCATAGATTCACCAGGTCTTCTATCATAGACTAACAACTAACTATCAGCTGGCAACAACTTTGGAGAACCCAAAGCTTTCCAAGTTAAGGAGGATATAATACTTGCAGAGGATCCTTCATCCACCATACATCGATAGACTTTTGTGGAATTAATTCTAACCTTTATTTGGAAAGGTGCAACGGAAGGAAGATGAGGCTAGAGAAGACTATCCCAATCAAAGGAGAAACTCTGAAAACTTGGAGGGGATCATTCGAAGAAACTAGAATGCCCCCTATACTAGAAGACTCTATACTAGAAATCAAACAGACTCTATTGTTAGGCACTTCGGCCCCCAAAAGATGAGTTTAATCAGCCAAATATTGCATTGGCTCAACTATATTATTAACCAATGGTTGATGAGACTTTTGAGAAACCATATCAGATTCAGGAGTAGAAGAACCTTCAGACTCGGACCATCTCCTTTGTACCTATGGAATACCAGGGCATAAATGAGTAAGATGGTCTCCCTTGCATATCTTACAAGGAAACTTAGGTTTAAAACCTCCATGCCTAGGTTTCTTATCAACATCCATTCCACCAACATGACTCGCTATGGTTTGCGGAGAGTCCCCAACATGACTTGCAGAGGTCAATGACTCCTTCCCAAGAGAGATAGGACTTGTGCACCCAACCCTACTCACAGAAGAAGGTGAGTCAATAAAAATATGACTCATAAAGGTAGGTGACCCATTACTAGTATGACTCACAGTGACTAGACTTATGCCCCCAGCGTGACTTACAGCGGCTGAAAACTCATTTCCAAGATGACTAGCAAAGGTTGATGATGATTCATTTCTATTATGACTTGAAGTGACTAGACTTATGCCCCCAGCATGACTTGCAGCAGCTGAAGGCTCATATCTAACATGACTTGCAGAGGTTGGTGATGAATCGCTAGTATGACTTGCAGTGACTAGAATTATGCCCCCAACATGACTTGTAGCAATTGAAAGTACATCTCCAACATGACTAGTAGAGGTTGAGGATGAATTGCTAGTATGACTTGCAATGACTAGACTTGTGCCCCCAGCTTGACTGGCAGCAACTGAAGGCTCATCTCCAACATGACTAAAAGAGGTTGGTGATGATTGGATAGAACCATTCTTCTTTTGCATCTTCCTCTTTATCTTCTTTTTAGATCTCTTATTACAAGAGGGAGGAGAAAAAGGAATCCTAGATTTCTCTTTGAAAGAAGATGAACAATTAAAACCCATATGATGCCCTTGAAATAAAGCATTCATCTGAGAAGCTTCAAGAACATCAGGAATATTCAGACTGGACCATAGCCAAACTGGTAGTCTAACATTTAATCCAGGAATATTCAAAGTGGCCATCAAGGGGGTACCAACATTTCCAAAGAACGGAAAAGCACAAGGGTCCCCTTTTGGAAGGGTACCTTGGTTGGTCTCCACAGGAATATTGGCCATATCAAACTTATTTGTAGATCCTTCCCTCACAGGAATGTAAAATAACTTTCCAAAGAAGAGAGATGCATAATCAAAAACTTTGCCCTTAAGGAGGCAACTACAAAACTTTCAAAACAAAGATCAAAATCCTTTCAAGATCGGTGGAGTGGTATGTCAGTCACTCAGACTCTAAAGTCCAAAAGTGACAAGAAAAGTCCAACTAAAGCCAACTAAATATAAAGAGAAAAGAGCACTTGACTGTAAAGTCCCTAAAGATGCAACCAATCAAGAAACTTCCAAGTATTTCCATTGTGGGTGACGAGGACCAGACACCAAAATACAAGAAAGTGAAGTAAGGGACCTTCCGAAGAGAGATTGGGATAATAACAACCCATTCCTACCAAAAAAGGTAACAGAAATAGTTATAATGACCTCCAGACAAAAGCCTTTGCTGGTGCAAGTACCCAAGCTTCGCAAGGGTACCCTCCATAAGTACTATTGAACGTGATGCAACGTCAGCCTCAAGTGCCATAGATTTCCCTCCGCAACCACATAGATATCCCTAAGAAAGGAAACTATGGGCACCAATTCATATCAAAAACTGGGTGGAACAATTGTGAGGCAGGATCCAACATGTACGAGAGGGGTTATCTCTCTTCCTTATCTTCACTCTCCCTCGTGCTTAAATCCCAGTCACGGAGCTTTCTGGGTCTTTATAACGATATTGGATTTCCCTCGTTATTCAACTTATATGTTTGATAATTTGAGCGACCTTCGAGAGTTAACTCTCCACTCACATATTCCAATGCCCTAATGAACCTAAACCTTTTGGTGTTTGTTAATGAAAAAAATAAAAGTTCTAGTTCATTTTATTAAAGCGCTTGATTTTATAGGGATGTTCTTTAAGTCATGGGTAAAAATGAGAGTGAAACTAATGATGTTTTGATGCAACAAAAACCAATATAAACTTAGCTACATGCAAATGTGGTTATTTCCTTCAATGAAAAGTGATTTCTATAGATTTCTACGAATAAACTTGTACAAGAAAATTTTTCTTTTTCCAAAAAATACGCTCCACACACTCAAAAGCTAACAAAAATACTAAAATGCCTACAATGCAAACTATAATGATAGTGCATGGATGCTCATACAAGAAGCAAAGGTGTTCCCTTATAAGATCAACAAGGCAACTTGACAACAAAGAGGGAAAAAATTTAATAACAAATTTCCCTCAAAACCAAGAAAAACAAATTGAAAAAGATTACGATTGCTCAAAAACCAAAACCAAAAGAAACCAAAAAAACTAAAAGCTTGGAAAGAAAAGGAAAGGAAAAGCTATGTTTTTTTCTTTTTCTTTTAAGGAAACTAAAGCAACTTTTGACGTCACCAAAAGAACTACTAAATTTGAAAGATCAAGAAATAAGCACAAGGAGTCTTTAAATCTTGCAAGTTATAAAACTCATTGATGAATGAAACTTGAAACAAAAAAGACTACAAACTTGCACAAACTAACTCGAACAACAGTAAAAGACTTCAGCAAATCAACAAAATTTCAAGAAAGAAAAACTTTCAAAATTGCCAAAAAGACTCTAAAAAAGGCTCGAAAAACAACAAGGCCAATCAATAAAGGAAAAGAAAAGAAAGGCAACTTGTAATCTTGGCTGGAAACAAAATCAAAATCAATTTCTTGTTTTGGAAAACCAGAACATCCAAGAACTTCAGAAAAAAGCCTTGAACCCAAGACACAAACCACAAACTTGCTTAAGAAGAAATCCTAGGCCAACTATTCTTTTTAGTGAGAAGGAGATTTGAAAAAGAAATCTTCCACGAGAACCAAGTTCTTAGACAATAGATGACCATACAAAAACATAAATCACCAGGCAGGAGAGCTAACTTGGCAAAGATATTTGAAAAAACAATTCAAAAAATTGTATACGCGACTATGTAAAGACATAGAAGCATTCATAGACGTTTTTAATACAATAAACTCGCATATACGTGAATCTTCTTGAGGAAACCTGCATGTATACGCATCTGTAATCCAAGAAAATAGCGTATACAAATCTCAATTAGGGAAAAAAAAAATCAAGGTCTGATCAAGAAGATCATACTTGATGCCTAGTACACTAATGAATCAAACAACACTGTAAGAGAAAGCAATCAAGAAAATGAACCCTGTTTGAGAACAAACAACCCAAAATAGGAATATCAAGAATGTTATCCCCAGTGGGGTCACCAATTCTGTTGTGGGTGAGATCACCCTAGGGTCTTGGGTTGAAAACCCCAACAGAGCGGATGGCAAACAACAACAAGAAATGCTCAAACAATAGACCTAAATTCTTATTCTAATGAACGGTGCAAGAGTGTCCTTACTCGGAGGTCCTAGATTTGAGTAGATCCCAGAGGGTGCAAACCCTCAGCTTCTCCAGATGTCTTTGAAACCTGAAAATTATTCAAATGAAACATATAAATGATATTAACTTTAGATCATATAAATGAATGAACACGTACGCATCAATATAAGATTCTTAAATGAATTACAACATAAATCAATGCATAAACATGTTTAATATCAACAACTAAACAACATTACTTTATTGAAGTAAGCTACAAGAAAGGTGGAGAAATATGACCTGAGTCATTCTCCAACTCCAAGTAGAACCATCCTCCAGATTCATCCTTTCTCAGCCTCAACAATCTTCCTCCATGACCAACACAAAGATATCTCAAGAAAGATGAAGGATATCTCCAACAAGGAAACAAGAGTTTCATGAAACTTTAGGAAGTGCAAGAGGCATAGGTATTTCGTGAGACTCAATCAAGGATAATCTCACTATAGTATCAATATCTCATATCTCCTCCCTTAAGGCCTTTCCGTGAAGGTTTATTTATACTTCTCCAAATTAGGAAAATAGTTGGGAAACAGTTGGGCCGCAGACTATAGGAGGTGAGTAATAGGTAAAACCTGTGAACTCCACCTGAAATTAAGGATTTTTTTTTTTTAATGTTTTCACATATGTACATGAGTTGGGTATATGCTGACCCACGTGTACACGCTTTTATCATAGGGAAAAGTAGTGTATAGGGAATAAAACATTGTTTTTTAGATTTTGGACCAAGTCTAGAAGGAAGTGTTGCCCTAGGCCATAATCAAAGTATCAGATCTACCAAGAGTGGTAAATGGTGCTATAACAACAATGATGTAATAGGATATGCAATCCGAGAGAAATTTCTGATGAACCTCCTAAAATAACCTAATAACCCCATAAATGATCTTACCTCTTCCATATTTCTAGAAGATACCATTAGAGGATATTTTAGGTCTAAAATGGGCTTCCTAATGAAATTATAAAATAGTAGTGGAAATAATAAAATAAGATTAGACTACATCATCAACTTTTAGACGGAAAAAAGAGAAAACTATTTTTTCAACTCACATTTTCAACTTATATCCCTATGGGTTTACTCAAATTTTGAGAGGGAATACTTGTTGGATGCATAATTTGATTTCTCATCCAAGGAGTATGCATGTTACATACTTTCGATGGACCCTGCTACACGAAAAATGAGAAATACATGAAAAACGTGATTGCAATCATGGTTTTTCATGTATTTCTCATTTTTTGTGTAGAAGGGTCCATCAAAAGTATGAAACATGGGTACTCTTTGGCCGAGGAATTAAATTTTTCATCCAATGAGTACTCCCACTTGAAATTTGAGTAAACAATTAGGGAGATATGTTGAAAATATGAGTTGAAAAAGTAGTTTTATTATTTTATTATTTTTTAATCTCTTTATTTTTTTACTCCAAAAATGGTGAATATTCCCCCATGGTTGACATCATCATCTTGAAACCTATTCGTTCTTATAAAGTTTATTTTGGTTGTACATTTTTTGTAGGAGGCCCATTTTAGACCTCAAAATTCCTCTAATGCCACTGCATGATTGCTCCTATCTTCTCTAGATTTACTGTTATGCCTTCCTTGAGACCGCATGCCCCAAGCAATGTACCTTTGTTTGAAAGAAACTGTTTTTACTAATTTTAGCATACAATTGATGCTCTCTCAATAGTCTCAACAATGCTGCTAAATAATCAACATGTTCTTCCTCATTCTTAGAATATATCAAAATGTCATCAATGAATACAATAAAAAAAATTTCTAGATAAGGACGCAACACACTCTTCATTAATCACATGAAGGTAGATGGAGCATTAGTCAAACCAAATGGAACTACAACAAACTCATAATGCCCATACTCATCTGGAAGGTTGTCTTGTAAATGTCCTCTTCCTTGATGCGTACCAAGTGATGCGTACCAAGTGATATCTAAATCTCAAATCAATCTTTGAGAACATTGTTGCTCCCTTTAACTAATCAAATAAGTCATCAATCCTCATCAATGGGTACTTGTTCTTGATGCCACCTTATTCAATTGTATGTAATTAATGCATAACTTGAGAGTACCATCTTTCTTCTTCACAAAAAAGGTCGGTGCACCCCACAGTGATACACTTGGCCTAATGTATCCCTTGTCAAGCATTTCATTCAACTAAAACTTCATCTCTACTAAATCTGGAGTGCTCATTCTATATGGTGCCTTTAATGCTAGTGCTACCCCTGGTACCAACTTAATGGAGAAATCCACTTCTCTGCGAGCTAAAAACTATGAGATATTTGCTAGAAACACATCATGGAAATGATCTAAGATTGGGTACTTTCTCAATATATCTACATCCTCATCCTCCTTACCTTTATCACCAGAAATATGCATTGCAAATAACACACATCCTTTTCTACGACTACGTTTTTCCTATATAGTTTTCACCATCCTAGCTTAAGTTTGTTTCTTCTTACCATACAATATTATCTGCTCCCCATTGTCATCGAAACACTCAATGGCTTTGTCATAAAATTCCACTTTGGTCCTATGAAGATATCTCCAGGCCATACCAAAAATCATATTATATGACCCCAACGGTAATACGTTCAAATGTGCCAAAGTAGACATACCACTCAACTAAAATGCACAATCTCTAACCTAATGATGGACTCTCTTCGGGGTACCCGTATCCAACTGCACTAACTAAGATTATGCATATACTTATTTATTCAAACCACACTTATCCACCAAGTGAGGGTTAGCATAACTATAACTAGATCTAGGGTCAATCAAAATAGAAACAACTTGATCACAAAGCTTACCACCCATCTCAATGATATATGCATGATGATCTATCTACATATTATCTAGCGCTACATAGATGTGATGAATGCTTTTCCCAATATTCCCAATATCCCCAACAGTCTATGCCTCCTATGCACTATAGATTTGAGGCCCTGATTTTGTGGACAATCCCTCTTAAGATGCTCCTTACCACATGTCCAACACTCCAACTATCTTGTACAATCAACTCTATTTTTTTTTTTTATGCCCCATGTCCCTATCTAGTTGCATTGAACTCCTTATGTGGTGCAACATTCTCTTTTTCTTCTTCATCCTAACGCTTTGTTCTTTTCGGCTTCCATTTACCTTTACTTTTATCTTTCCCTTTCCATCCTTGATGAGATTATGTCTTATGCTCTGACTGTTCATAGCAATGGTTTAGTTTCCCAATAACTTCCTCAAGTGACCGAGGCTCATCATACTCAATATGATCTCTAAATTCTAATGGAAAACTACTGACAAATCTCTGAAATTTATCCTTTTCATATTTATGATATGGTACATGCCTCAATAGCTCCAAGAACTTGGTTGTATACTCCTAATTTTTCATTGATCACATTTTGAGCTCATAGAATTCCTTGGCTTTTCTATCATGGTACCTTTCTGACAAGTACTTCTTTACAAAGAGTCTCTTGAATTCATGCCAACTCAAGTCCTCATTCCTGATGTCTTTGACCTATTTTACATTTTCCCACCAGATGTTCGATTTACCTTTTAGGTTGAAGATATCTATTTTGGCCTTCATATTCTCTGTATACTCATGTAGTTCAAAGAACTTATTCATGCCAAGTATCGAAGCCTATGCATCGTCTGGCTTCTTCAACTGTCCATCAAAAGTAGGTGGCTTCGCTTTCTTGAACTCATCCGGAAAGTATCCCCTTATATGGAGTATCTGATCATGTCATATTTATATGACCTTTTACGACCATGATACCTACTTCCATATTCCCCATTAGTCCCATTATCTTATCCATATTTAATCCAGAGTGGTCCCTTGTCTCTGTAATTCTGACAAACTTTGAAGAATTATTGCATCGAATTATACTTGTTTCTTTTGTGCCTGCAAGATTTTGTCATTGTCTGCTTTACAACTCCTCATTTATTCCTTCAAACTCCTCAATGTGCCTTCTAATTTAGAACAGTTCCCAACGCCATGTTTCTCATCTGATTCATATGGAGAATATTTATAGTCTACCATCTTTCTAGTCATCTTGATCTCTTCCTAGAAGGCATACTATGTCAGCTAAACCAAATCATAAACAAACCATCATGCCTTAGTATAAATCGAGGAGGATATATCATCTGCAAGACTGACTAGATTAGCATAATGCATATATAAGTTTAATCATATCAAAATTTAATCATCATCTCAACCATTATCTAGTCATCAATGCATGACCATACCCACCACACATCATGATCTCATGCATGGAAACTATAACAATATCATTGTATACATAACAACATATGTATGACACACATGCATACATAGTACATACAAACATTGAAATGCATATCTAGTGCATAACTGACATAAACTCGTGATAAACACATCCAACAACAACGCCATTAACTTTTCACATGGAAAAACCACTGCAATGATAACCAACACCATGCATACATAGCTAATACATAGACCACAAACATGAGAACACATATGAAACTGACATGAATGCATGACCAACAGATCTCCCATCTAGTCCAAGGGGTGAACCATGATCTAATACCACTCTGTAACACCCTCTTCCCACATTTACCCATGTAACCAACCAACCGGGGTAAACATATGACGAGAGGTGACTATGATCTAATTCAACCTCCTAGGTCACCTTAAGGAAGTGGAATTGGCAAAACAAAACCAAACTAACCATCCACACATCCTACAGAACCTCTAGTAGCTACCCCACCATTCTAGGTGACCAACCCTTGGGGAAAATCAATAGTTCAAGGACATAGAGCCCCTGTCACTCCCTTTCCAATCCCTCCAAGTGAATGAGGGTCCGAGTCACTCCCGTGAGCCTACCTAAGTGCGACTGTAGCCTTTTCCTACTAATGTTATGCCAACGACTGTCATATTTAAGACTAAATTCCAGGGCTAGCACCCATTCACTACCTTGAACTTCATGGAATTTACAGAAAGGAAAAGAAACATAGAGACAATGATGCCAATACAATTCTTGAACAAATGCTTGACTGGACCCCTACTAGCCATGAAATGCATTTCGTAAAACATGTCACAACTATGAATTCTACAGGTTTAAACAAAAGAACTGAGCATAGGGGTCTTATACTTATCTGAGAATCACTAAGAAGATTTGATGTGTTATCACATTAGCTTCATTGTCATATATTAGGTCATAAATTCAATGCTCAATCATTTACAAATCAAAACATGATGAGAACCATATATTTTCATTGTCATGAAACATATTCATAACCAACAAATCAACAATAGAATTAATGAGGATACAACAAACATAAGTGCCACATATGAAAAAGTACATTCTCTCATAAATTACCTAGGAAAGGAACTCTTATTAATGAATGCAAAACCCAACATGTTATGGGACTACCATGTTCCACTCGACCATAGATTAGCTAAGCCAAGTCTCTCTTCATCCAATCAGCCCCATGCCATATTCCAAGCATGAATGTGGGACTCAAACCAAAAGAACCAACTTGGGCTTCCCAATATTAAACCACCTCACTCTCATCAATAGAGTTGGGCTTTACCATAATCCTCATTATCACCAAGCCATAAACAATAAACACACAATACCATGCTTTATCGTAACCCTCACCAAACCATTAGGCCATAAGAAAACATGGATGCCACTGAATTTCTCCACCTACACCATCACTAATTTGCTTTTCTTCTAGTCTCTAGGCTTTACCACAATCCATAGTCTGATTCGGAGATCACTAGGCCATAATCGAGACACCACCCTCCATGATTTACTGTATATCCCACCATTCACCGACAAAATTTCCTAGGCTTGATCAAGGGCAACCACCTCTAGGATTTACCATATATCCCACCATTCACTAATTGATGATTCCTAAGCCCACCGAGGCACACAATACCTGAATTTACCTCAACCCATAGTCTGGTTCAGGGGTCAATAAGTCAATGGATTTACCACAATCCACAGCCTGGTTCAGGGATCACTAGGCCATGTGTTCTTTTAGATATCCACTTCACTCGGCTTTGAATCCATTTGACAATCCATCTCCACCAAAACATGAGAACCCACTAGAAGATGGCTATCCGAAAATGGTAAAGCAAGGTTGAAGGACATTGTCACACATGGAAAAAACCATATCCATGACAGCAAGAGTACTAAGAACACACATGCATAACCATGCATGCCAAATATAGCAAGGAAATCACACATGCAAATTGATACCTACAAGTAAACCCGTTGTAGATGCTTGATCATTCTCTTCCTTGCTTGATCTTTGCTTCCTCTTTTCCTTCTTTTCCTTTCTTTATCCAATGCTGAAGTGCTCCAAGAAAACTCTAAGTGTCCAAGAGTGTGAGAGAGAGAATAGAGAGAAGACTCCAAAACTAAGCATGAGAAAAAGCTTGCTAACTGATCCTCATAAGCCTTTCTATTATAAGGCCTCCCTTTTATTCATTTTCCATTATTTTTCCTTCATTTTCCTTCTCACATGTAACCTGTGACCTTTCACCTTCCTTTTCTCCTAATTTCCATTATTTTCATAAATAAAATGTCAATTAATGCCTCTTTGCCTTTCCAAAGCCTTTTCCATTATCTTTGACAATTTCCCTTTAGCCATAATAAACCAAATGAATGTCCACTAGGATGTTTTTTCCCACCATTCAACTTGGAAGAAGTGTCCCATGATCATGGTCTTATATTTTTTACATGAATTTTTAACTAGGGTTGTTACAGGTTGAGGCCAATCAACAACGGTAGACATAGTATGAGGAAAAACAATGTAGAGAGTTGGCCCGATAGGAGAAAACATATTTGGCTGAGTATGAAAGGAAATGTCAAGATATGGTAAAACAAGGTGACTGAATGTTGAATGATTTGTTTGAGGTAACAACTGTTAGATGAGTTCTTGAGAAGATACTAAAAACAGATGACCAAATTTGCCAAATGCATTAAACAATGGCAAAGATGAGCCTTGTAGATAGAACGAAAGGAATGCAGGACAAGTCTGACTCATGGAGTTGGTGGATAGACTCTATGAAGAGAAGAAATCCTAAACGAATCTCTAGGATTAGGTATCAATGATAGTTGATGAGTGTAGTGAATCGCTGAAAAATGTGCACAATTTAAACAAAGAGGATGCCTACATTGTCACTAGGGAACTGAAAACCTAGACATAGCACCTAAAATATAAAGTCTATGCGTAAGTAGAAGCATGGGAAATGTTACAAAATGTTGTAAACAAAAATATCACTTCGATGAAGGAGGAGTAAGTGGCTTAGGATGAGCCACAATTTTGTGTTGAGGGCTTGTTGGAGCCAATTGTTTTTTGTTTAAATTTGTAGGTATAGGGCCACACAACAGGGATGAGGGGTGCGAGAGATATGAGAGGAGCATAGCATGGGTGTTATCACCTAGAAAATGATCATCTTGCCATTTCCTACTAGGTTGAACGAAATACACCATGTAGGATAGTGATTTACATATTAAAATTCACTTTCACCTTAGGAAATAATTTAGTGAACCATTTTCCTAAAACATTTCTCATTAACCCATGAGAATAATTAAATAAAGCATTATTTATATATTATTCTCTAGAAATAATTATTATATAATTATTCAATGATTATTTCTAACCATTTGTTTACTTAACCCCTCAGGAATAATTAAATAAATAATTATTTCTTTATTATTTCACAATTATCCCTTATTTCTCTCATGAGATAATTATACCGTTATTGAATAATTATTTCTAATTCATCTTTGGCTTTATCCCCACAAAGTTATTATTAAATTATTTTTTATTTGTTACTTACTTTAACCATTTTCTAAATAAAGATATTTGATCATTTCAAATAATCTTCCTCTCTGTTGTAGTGGTTATAACACCCTCCAAATTTTGGCCCGCACCCAGTTTCGGAGCCTCCTTTGAGAGTTTTAATTGATGCCTACAGGCACTTTGGTTCACCTTGTGAGCTCAAGTGAGTCTTCCCACCCACCTTGTTTGATCATTTGACAAACCAATTTTCAATGTCGATGTCAATGTCATGCTTGCGACCATGTTCTGGTCATACACAAAGTCTTCACTTCGTGTGTAGATGTTGTGTTTGCTATGTAAACATCCATCGCGCTCACACACAGAGTAATATACAATGTTGTGCAAACGTCGTCCTGATCGTGCAATGATAAATCACAAGCGTCACACTTGTCGCTCACACCGTCAGTCAATCATGTTGAGCATGTGTGTCTGGATGGTTTGAGTCGTCTCATCGTCAAGTCATGTGAGTGTGTGTTTGCAAGTTCATTTATGCACCTTTTCACTCACTCACATGCTTAGTTGTTTTGTTAAAGTTCTGATGACTAGATCACCCTCTGACAACCAAACCTTTACCCTGCCATCGACTCAATCGACTATCACTGGAAACATCACAGAAGCACCAGGCTAGTCATTTCACACTACGCTGCCTACAAGTTGATCAATCAACCTTCCTGTTGGTCAACTGGAGAGTTTGACCTCGTAACCATCCCGAGACTGACTCCCCTCAAAAATTTTGCAGAGGATGTAGACCTTTCCAACTCCATTGACTAAGAAAATTATGCAGACAGGCTGGACATACACCCAGTGCATGCCCCTTTCCCCCTCAAAAAATTGTGTAACTTTTCCAGCTAGTTGGTCGGCTGCTCACCTGGAAAACTGCACAAATTTCATGAGTAAGCCCTCTACTTCCCAGTAGTCTTCTCAGCTCAAAAAGTACGTAGAGGTGATTAGCAGGCCAACCTTCCAGCATCAACACAGTTTTTCCTGCTAGCTACCAATTCCCTCTAGGAATTGTGAAGTTTTTGTTGCCAAGCTCCTAGCAGTTGACTACCAGTTCCATCCAGGAATTGCACAGTTTTTGCTGCCAAGGTCCCAATAGCCAGCTATCAGTTCCCTCTAGGAATTATGCAGTTTTAGAAGCCAGGCTCCCACTGCCTGCTCCTTCCAAAAATTGCGTAGATTTTGTTTTCCCAACCTTCCTGCAGCTCGGGCTTCTCATCCCAAAAATTGCGCAATTTTGTCCTATAAATGAGCTAGACTGCACAAATAGTCACTGTCAATCTAGATTGCCCATCACCATCTCCTAGTGACTTCTGCACAGTTTTCACCAGCAGTGTTCAGAGCCTCCATCCCAGCTTGAAGCTCACAACCTTGTCTCTCGGTCACCTGCATCCAAAATGATCATGCATCATGGTAGACTAGGAGGTTTATGGATTTGATTTCGTCTCATCATGAGTGACTGCATATACAGGTAGAAAAGAAAACATGGTGTGATAACGGATGGGATGAACAAAGGGAGTACATGCAGAAGGGCATGTTCACTAATAAGTGAACAAACGATGCATGCAAAGCGATGTGCTCACGAATGGACAATCATGCAAGAGATGTATTCAAAAATGTATGGACGAGCGAACATGCAAGATGTGTTCATGGATGGATGGAGGAGCGAACATCCAAGATGTGTTCACGAATGGACAGACATATGAACATGCACTTTTCGTGAACAACCAAACCTATAAAGCATGCCAACATACAAGCAAGTAGCAATGTGCAAATGCAACATCAAGTGAACCCAACGACCATCAAAGATTCTGCGCACCTTGCCATGCGAAGTCGAAGACTGTGACACACCATGAGGACATCCTTCACCCATCGAAACTACAACATGCCATGCACACAAGCAGCAACACGAATGTACCAACATTGACATGTTGAGTCTTGTCATGAGTCATGTCGTCCACATCTCTATTGTGGGCCATGCTGTGAATCAATGTAATGTAACATGGAAGTCCAAAAGACCCACTTGTCATATGAAGAGTCATGTGAGGTCGAAAGGTCATAGAAGTCAAACAATCATGAGGGAAGTCAAAAAACTGCAATGGTCAGTTTCACGCTTGGCTATAAATACCCCCACATATTTACATGCAAAGGAATTTTCACCTCGGCTCCTCCCACATAACCTTGAGAGTATGTACCCTTTTCTTTTAGGAGGAAGTAGTGGCTCCAACACCCTGCCCACGAGGTTAGTGATGTATGGTGTAACGATGTCTCTTGGAACTTTCACTTAATTCAGAAGCCTACTAACAGGCTAACACATTTTCACACATGTGCTGTAATTGTTGCAAGACTAATCTTGAACACTTGTAATGCACATTGCTTTAACCTGTGTTTAACACTTTAACTCATTCAATTGTTGTATGAATATATATTAATGAAAATGTGTTGTATGAGTTGTTAACGTCGTCCTACCTATGTTGGTTACCTCCTTGGACATTAGAAATACCTTTCACGTAAAATTTCTATAACGATCATCGCACTCGCATGGACTCCTCCGATGTGTGTTGTACATGTTATCTTTCCTTGTGTGTTGAGACTACCGCATCTGTGTGGATTTCTCCTCTGGAATCTGTGCACGTCTTGTTGTGTTGTGTGTTCCTAGTAGAGTTGGGGCTTCCTCCTATTTAACTTGGGGCTCACTCCCATCCTCTCCCTCTATGGTGAAAGAACCATTGGCACAAGTAACACTAGCAAGCACCAGGCACACAAACCTCAGTACTCAAAGATAAAGCTCACCACTCTCCTGTGCTGTCAAGCAAGAGCTGAGGAAAATATTTAATATAATGGAAACCGGTCAATCATACCAGATGGGATTCCCACACCAAACGGTGTGAGGTCTAGTTGGGACTTCATACTGGGGTGATCCCTTGAATGTTGGTGGGTCCAACACTGTCAACACTCTCTGTAAAATATAATAAAATATTCCTAATGACTAGATCTTGATTTAGTCTCACATTTTTTGTTATTATCCTAAATCTAGAGATATCTTAATATTTTGTTATAAGTAGAGGGGTTTTGTCCTCATTCTTCACCATGACCATTCTCATCGTTCTCATTATCATTCTGTGAGATTTAAGCTCCCATTTGAGTTCAAGACATCACTAATTATTTTTTTGCATATTGCATACATCCTGAGAGAAATAACTAAAACTATAGGTGAAGTGAACGTTTCAAAGGACCCATCTCACAGAGGGGTATTTGTAGATCCAAGCTACATATTCTCCTCATTAGGTGTAAATATTTTCTTTTAATAATAAAATTCAATTTATAATATTTCCATTGGGTTTCCTTAGTATTGTTCAATGTTATATGTCTCTTTATATTTTCATATTAATTTCTCCAAGGTTTCTAATATTTGTATTTCAGGTCTAAAGAGAATATTAGTAGCCATTTTTGTTGTTAGGGCTATTTGTCACTAGTGGCTTAAGTGAAGTTTTTTGCTACACTTGCTAGAAAACTTCAAAAATAAAAAATAGAAACTCCACTGGGTATTTAGTCTTCAAGAAATGGTGACTCCACTGGTTTAAAAATTCATAACCTTGGTGACTGTTGTTTCAATTTTTTTTTCCTTCACTCACTTCCCATTTCTATTTTTATATTCTTACTGTTTGCTGGAAAAATATTTGTTATGTTGGGTTTCTTCTTGTTTTTTGCAGGTCACAGGTACCAACTACATAAAAGACAATTTTTTTTGATATAGATCTAAGGAGCAAGACATTTGGAGGAGAAAAACACTTTTTAGAGTACGTAGGCTAGCCAACATAGTTTTTGAACCAATATTTGCACCAGGATACAAAAAACAAGTTAGAACTTGCACTCCCTCATTTTTTCAAAATTTTCAGAAATTTCAGAACTTTGTTGAGAGTTTGTCTATGTGTCAAGAAGGATTTCTTCAATGTTCCTATTCATCCCTAGGCCTAGAGTCCCTCAACATTTTTTCTCATTTAGAAGCCCATTAGGGTTTAGAGTACATCTTAGCCATTTAGTAGAAAATTTGTCAAGTTGAGAAGTCTAGTTTATATAACATTCAACCATTGTCTTACAACACTGTTTCCATCTTTTTTTAGTAATTTTTAGGCAATATTCACAACGCATTATTTTCCGTTGAGAATTGTGTTTATTTTATTCTTTACGATCCCCTTGAGTATCCTTCTTTTTGCAATTTGTTTGCTTCTATTTTCCAACACTTTGCCTCCTGTTTTTGTTTCTTTTTCCCACATCATTTTAGAAGATTTGGTCTTAGATCTGAGTCCCTTAGACATTATATATTTTGGTATTTTAGTTTCATTGGGTTCCTTTTTCTTCCTCATGTTTTCTTGTTGCTTCATAGCCTTTTTGGGTGGGGAATTGTGTGTTTAATCTTGTTGTTATATTACTATTAATTTTTAGTGCCATTTGTAGTTTTTACACTTTATTTCTCACCAACACTGGCATCATAAAACATGGTTTAAATGAACCCATTGAAACAAACATTACTACACACACTCACACCCTAAGCAAACGAGAGGTTGGTTAGCACCTCCAAGCCAAGACTTTAAACCCTCTGCATTAATAATATATTAACTCACATAGATTTAATCCCATTTGGGCAATAGGGAAAAACATTCTAGTAGTTAGGTTTAAGATTACTGGGATAGGATTCCAAAAAATCCCATAAATCACTTACACCAAGACATAGAAAGTTATCCTTTTTGGGAGATTGAAATCCTTTACCATCCCATGGCAAAAACCGAAACACCTCAAAAAATTGTTTGAGAAGGGGTTAGGTTTAGGTATTGGGGTGTGTAACTCTCCACAAGGATACCCAACTCATTAGTCCAAGGTTCCGCATAAACAAATGACTACCAAGAAGCTCAAAATTTGTGTTCCCCCATGAGACAAAGGTAGCCTTAGCGGCCATTCTTAGGAAAACACCCTATTATAGGGGTGGTTGTGGGCAACGACCAATCCTCTACCTTACCTTCCCCTAAAAAATTGTGCTTGTTGACATCAAACCCTATCAAGTAGGAAGTCTTTTGGAAGGCACTCTAAAATAATAGAACTAGGACTTGTTTGAGAATGATACAACCTTTAGGCTATAGGTCATTTTTTCTTTGATAGGATGTGTATGCTAGAATTAGAGTAGCATATCATTATAGTTAGTTTGCACCTTGCACCATTGCACTAGATGTTTTCTTGTTGTTTGTTACTCTCTTTATCCTCCTCCCTTAGCATTTATAGTTCTCTTTTGTCTTGGCACCATTACGCCCCCTAGGAATCTATCATAGAGACTTCATGGACTTCGCCCCTTGTTTCCTTTAGGACATCCTCTCACCCATGCTCAATGAGTAATGATCCATCCACCCAGTCCTTCACATAGTCGACATATGGACTCTAGTTATTCATATTCTTCTATCTCCTCTTCATATTTCACATCCTCCCAACCCCACAGCACTACTGTGTTATGCACTAATGCGGGTGGTGGAAACCAAGGTGGTAACACTAGTCCTAACCAGGGCATCCCTTTAGGAGGAAATATTAGAGCCCCTTTAGGTATGAACAATAATCAACTTTTACTTCCCTACATGGACGGATTGAGCCTCCCCAACTTAAATCATTTCATCAATGATCCCCTTCTCCACGACCATAATTTTCCTCCCATTCCAACCAAACTTCCCTCAAACATGCTTAAGTTTGAAGGGAATCCTGGAGAAGACCCTACCAACCATGTTCGCTCTTTCCATATCTGGTGCTCATCCTACTCCATCACCGAGGACTCCTTTTGTCTTTGTCTCTTATAATGCACTCTAATTGGAGTTTTTTCAAGTGGCATGGCGACCAAACACATGCCTCTAATTCTACCTTTGCAACTCTTGCTAATGCCTTCCTATCATATTTCCAATTCACTCTTCAATATGACCCTGATACCGAACTTTTGACATCCTTTCTTCAAACTTCTGCCACTCACCTTTCTAACCATGTATAAGAATGGCGCAGAAGAAGGATCTTATGTAAAGCTCCTAAATTCGAGGACGGTGCCTACATGGACTAATTTTTAAGAACTCTATTGCCCCCATAGGTAAATATTTCACCTCCCATTTTCGTAAAATTGAGGAAGGATCTCTCCATATAGCCTTGAAATATGATCTAATATGTTCCCATTCAAGTTATGTATATACTGTCCTTCTTGATCTCCCTATGCCTAGTGCTTCTTTTGCATTAGGAGAATCTCATGTTGCCAATGGTATAATTTGATCCCTCTGCTACCATCACTCATCACCATATTCTCAAAATTCTATGAGTTATGGTCAACACTAAGGGGGGGGTGCAGTTCCATCTACACTCATCCTCCCATGGATCCTTTGTGTCTCAACTCTTACCAAGGTATGAGTATGTCATACACATTTTCCCATTCCCGTCAGTCGATGCGAAGGCCAATTGTTTCTCAACCTGGTTACCAAAATGTTACCACAAACCCTTATTATCCATATGCATCGCCCAGTGCTCCAACCCATACTACACCAGCACCTCAACCATCCTTGTTGTAGCCAAAGCTACCTCCACAAAGTATAGTGTATTCTCAATAGAGTGCTACCATTCCCCCCAGCCCCAAGAGAAGGAATAAGGGGAATCATAACCAGAATCAGTTGTCTCAGGGTAATCAAGGCAAGCAAGGTAGACAACCCAATGACAATAAGGGTGATATTTCCAATCCCATAACCTAGCAATAGGGTGAACAATGCAAGAAAAACAATGAATGTCCCCTTCTCCCTCATATGCATTAGGCATGGGAAGCTCAAGTGGTGGTATTTAGAGGGAAAAAACCCATTGCTCAAACCCCTCCTCCTTCCATGCATCCAACAGTGCTTACTAATCTGTTCCCTCACCAAGCATATGTGGCCACCCAAGCTGGCTAGAATCCTCAACCTCCTCCACCTTCACACCCTGGGAATGAGTCTTATTAGAGTCTCATGATGAATTTTGAAGATATCAATCTCCAAATGCAATTGTGCCAATATGAAAATCCTCCTGACAAGTCAACGATTTGAAATTACTGTATGAAAAACACTTTTGGTTTTAATGAAAACCATGATTTGAAATTTCAGTTGATGTGACAATCTAGGTATATGAATTTCAAGATCGAAGACTATGAGATTCAAAACCTACATATCGTTTTCCCCAATAGCTAACAATAGTAATTTCTTTGTGCTAGACATGTTTGTAGCACTTCGAGAGCCAAAATTGCTGAAGGAGACTGAGCTAGGTGTTCAACAATGTTATACTTTTGAGCCGCTCTAGCATGTGGATTAAAAGACGACTTTCCAATAACACCTTTAGGAGGTGGATAAATTACTATGTTAGAATTTGGTTTCTCAATCTATAAAGGTTCAGAATGAGGTGGGATCGATGCGGAAGGTTGATTAGTATCATTTCCATTTGAAGGAGCTTTAGATCCATAATCTTTAGATCTTGTTGCTACCAAAACTTAACAAGACATCATCAAGATATCTGTCGACATGGATGAAGAAGATGAATTATGAGCAACCTTTTACCATCATGAGAAGTAAAAGGATCTTTCAATATATTAGGTGTAGGAGAACCTTTGAGTAATTTTCTAACATTTGCACAATGCAGGCATTCCTTACTATAATGGTCTTCATTACAAATCAAACAAGGATACTACGATTTCTTTTTCTCTTCCGAAGGTTCATTTTTCATTGGTTTATCCTTTTGAGAGGAATTTTGTTTTTATTTTCCTTAACCCTTTTTCTTACTTCCAGGTTGCTGAGCCTTAGTAGTAGATGATTATACTGCATTAATTTTGGAAGTAATTTTAAGAGAAGGGTTTTCATTGGGTGAATTATGCGTAGCCATAGTAGGTGTATTATTAGATTTATTGTTAGATTCTTTACCCTTTGACTAATGGCTAACAAAACCAATAACACCATCATCAGTGTGAGATCCTATAGGAGTTGAACCTTGTTGAGTTGCATTGAATGGATGAAGAAAATTTGGAACATTTTTGTACAAAGTGTCAGGTTGTGAATAGACAAGGTCTAAGTATTTGGCATAAGAAATAACCTACTCTTTCATTATAACTCCTCCTTTACAAAGATCTTCCATTATATTGGAAAGTAAATATTTAGTAAACCATTTAACCAATGTTTGGTCTGGAATATAAATTTTGACCAAATGATGTCTATGTCTCCACTCATGTATATGATCTGAAATATGAGTGGAATCATATTGTTTTAATGAAGTCAAAATTTCAATATTAGTGGCATATTCAATGGGTAGCTGAAAATGCATTAAAAATTTTGTTTCTAAGGAATTGAAATTGTGGAAAGAGGCACATGGTAACTCAATGTATCATTTTGTTGCCGAACCTGTTAGATTCCATTGAAAAAGTAATAATCTAATGGAATCATCATTTAATGAATTTTAAGAACACCATAGGTGATGAGTCATGACAAGATTTTATGGATCCTCTCAATACTTACCATCAAATATCAGAATGTCACTTGGTAATTTAGTTGGAATCACTAACCAAAAGGGATAATAATAAATGGGATTATTTGTGAGTCGAGATAAATCTAGTAAGTCTAATGTTACAATGAAGGGCAACTTCCAGTTAAATTGTTGTTGAGGATATTGATACCCTTGAGGATTAAGTCCAACTCCTAGAGGAGGATATCTAGGATATCCTAGAATAGCTTGAGAAGTTGGAATTTTGCATTGCCTCATGATAACCAAGGTAAGTCATACTATCTTGTGGTTGATAAAGAAAGCTGCTAAGGACAAAACATGGGTTGGTTGTTAGATTTTGGACATCAGAAGGAGAAAGAATAACTATGGAGTTTGTTTGTGGCCATTAAAGTTTTGTGTAATGTATGTGTGTCCAGAGTTATAGGTGGGTTAGTTAGAGTTTCTAAGATCAAGAGAATAAGAGTTGGATCAATCGGCTATAGTGGGATTATTATCAGATATCGATTTGCATGTGTAATTTCCTTTCTAGATTTGGCATGCTTGGTACACGAATGTGTGTATTTGGTTCTCTTGTTGCCATTGGCATGGGTTTTTCTAGGTGTGACAATGGTTTTCAACCTTTCTTTTTCATTTCTAGATAGCCATGGAGCGATGGGGTCTCTTTTACTTGGTTGAGTTGGGTTTCTAAATGGTTTTGAAAATGAGTGGAGTGGTATCAGAAAAAATCACAAGGCCTAGGAATCCCTTGACTGATAATGGTAGGACACATGGTAAAGCCCAATTTCCAACACCTCATTGGGCCTACGAATCCATTAATCAGTGATAGAAGGATACAAGGTAAAGCCTATAGTTGAATACCCTTGTTTGGCATAGGAATCACTTGACCGATAATGGCGGGATACGCAGCAAATCCTAGAAGGGTATGCTCTCGTTAGGCCTAGGAATCGCTTGGTCAGTAATGGTGGGATACACGATAAAACCTAGAGAGTGGAGATGGAAAATCTCATCACAGTTTAGGTGGATAAATATGGAGGCATCCATGCTTGTTTAATGCCTAGTGATCCCTTGACCGGTATATGGTGGATTTGCGATAAATGTAGAAAAAATTGTAGATTCGGGAGCTCATGTAATATACTAAAACAAGAGACATGAATATGCTTCTACTCTTTACAGCGGAATCCCATAAACATTGAGAAAACAATCAAAGGCAGATAACACAATAAATATCTAGGAAAATCCACAACTCAAAACCTCACTATCTGTTTTGTATCAATCTGGGCAATCAAGATGAAATTACAATGCTTGTTCTCCCTAGAACAATCCCAACACTCAACAAATTCAATCTCCAACACATAAGCAAGATCAATTTCAAAGCTTAGCCAATTCACAAGCTCTCCAAGTCTCTATTCCAATGTGTAATTCCTATGAAGGATAACTTGTATTTAAAGGGAAATAAAGCCTCTAAATATAGTGCAATCCCTCAAGGATCTGAATGTGTTAGAAAATTATATATTATAGAGGAATGGAACACATAAAATATTGCAGAAATATTAACAAAGAAAACGCATAAAACAAGATTGACACAGATATACGTGGTTCACCCAGTTTGGGCTATGTCCACAGAGAAACAACCAGTCCTTCCTTTTATATTATCCAACAATCTGAAGAGATATAACCTACAGTAGATCTGCCATAATTCCCTCTTCACTCTCAATATCCTCTCTCTTCCTCACTTAGAATGCAAATATACTTAGACGCAATACAATTCCCTCACATATAATGAGGGGTTGCCTTCTAGGGAAAAAAACCCTAAATTAAACATAACTTCTATCATTAGATCTCTGCCTAATGAATGGCCCATATTTAGTATGAAAATACAACATTTTATAAGGAAATTTTATATCGATTTTTAGATTTGGGGACGTTTTCCCCGATCCCCCGTCGGGGGGTGGGGGGGTGGGCGCTCCCAAAGGTCACAATCACCCCCCCTGGACCCCCCCATGTAACATATATTTTACGGGTGGATTTTCCGCCCCAATACGAATTGGGGTCCAATGCGGTGATGCCTTTGAATATAGAATATAATTATGCTCCACATCCAATAGAATGCATGCACTATCAATGCAACTCAGGAAAATCTAAAACTAGTAGAATGTTGTCCTTGCACTTAGTCTTAACTTGGTCTTTCTTAGAATCAACATGCATGAGTTTTTGATGGTGGAATCTTTAGTTAAGTAGCACTAATTAGGTCACTAGTGTCCCAACTGACTGTTTACTCACTATTAGTTCTTGAAACTGATTGAAACTAATTTAACTGGACTTAACTCAATAAACTGAGTTAACTAGTTACAACTCATTCATAACTCATCCTTAACTCCTATCAGTTAGGGAGAACATATACATGTCTTCTAAAACACTTCCAATTCGAATTTCCTAAATTAGTTAAGTTAATTAAACTTAATTAATTATTTTCAAATTGTTATGAGAAAAGAACTCTATTTTAATTCACACTTTAATTCAAGGACAAATTAAACTGGAATTTCTTGTTGCCATTTCTCAACACTCCCTCTCAACAAGAAAGGGATTATCCACTACCTTGATCCTGTATTTGTGAAACTTGAATTTACATCTTGGTAATGCCTTTGTCAAGATGTCAGCATCTTGCTCCTCCATGGGAATGTAATCTAACAACATGATCCCCCTCAATACACAATCTCTAAGATGATGATACCAAATATCTATATGCTTCGACCGATCATGAAAACTAGATTTTCAAAGAGTTTGATTCAACTCTGATTAACACAATAAATCCGCGTCAGATCCATTTGCTGACCAAACAAACCAACCAGGATATTCCTCATCTAAATAGCCTCACATGTTGCTTGACTTGCAGTGATGTACTCTGCCTCTGTCGAACTGAGTGAAAATGATATTTGTTTCATGTTGTACCAAGAAACTATAGTTGACCCAATACTAAAGATCCCTCCTCATGTTCTCTTCCTACTACATGGACTCCCTGCCCAATTTGCATCGGTGAAGTCTTGAAGCTTCACTCCATCTGTCCATATGTAGCTTAACCCAAACTAAGTGGTGCCTCTGAGGTATCTCAATACATGATTTTCCACCTTCCAATATAGCTTAGTAGGCCTAATCATCGTTTGACTAAGCTGGTTAACTGCATAACACATATCTGGTCATGTGTTCACCAAATGCATGAGTGAACCCACAAGCTGCCTATAAACAATAGCTTCCACTACTTCTCCCTAGAACAATCCCAGCACTCAACAAATTCAATCTCCAACACATAAGCAAGCTCAATTTCAAAGCTTAGCCAATTCACAAGCTCTCCAAGTCTCTATTCCAATGTGTAATTCCTATGAAGGATAACTTGTATGTAAAGGGAAATAAAGCCTCTAAATATAGCGCAATCCCTCAAGGATCTGAATGTGTTAGAAAATTATATATTATAGAGCAATGAAACACATAAAATATTGCAGAAATATTAACAAAAAAAACGCATAAAACAAGATTGACACAGATATACGTGGTTCACCCAGTTTGGGCTATGTCCACAGAGAAACAACCAGTCCTTCCTTTTATATTATCCAGCAATCTGAAGAGATATAACCTACAGTAGATCTGCCATAATTCCCTCTTCCTCTCAATCTCCTCTCTCTTCCTCACTTAGAATACAAATATACTTAGACGCAATACAATTCCCTCATATATAATGAGGGGTTGCCTTCTAGGGAAAAAAACCCTAAATTAAGCATAACTTCTATCATTAGATCTCTGCCTAATGAATGGCCCATATTTATTACGAAATTACAACATTTTATAAGGAAATTTTACATTGATTTTTAGATTCGGGGGTGTTTCCCCCGATCCCCCGTTGAGGGGCGGGGGGGGGCACTCCCAAAGGTCACAATCACCCCCCCTGGACCCCCCCATGCAACATATATTTTACGGGTGGATTTTCCGCCCCAATACGAATTGGGGTCCAATGCGGTGATGCCTTTGAATATAGAATATAATTATGCTCCACATCCAATAGAATGCATGCACTATCAGTGCAACTCAGGAAAATCTAAAACTAGTAGAATGTTGTCCCTGCACTTAGTCTTAACTTGGTCTTTCTTAGAATCAACATGCATGAGTTTTTGATAGTGGAATCTTCAATTAAGTAGCACTAATTAGGTCACTAGTGTCCCAACTGACTGTTTACTCACTATTAGTTCTTGAAACTGATTGAAACTAATTTAACTGGACTTAACTCAATAAACTGAGTTAACTAATTACAACTCATTCATAACTCATCCTTAACTCCTATCAGTTAGGGAGAACATATACATGTCTTCTAAAACACTTCCAATTCGAATTTCCTAAATTAGTTAAGTTAATTAAACTTAATTAATTATTTTCAAATTGCTATGAGAAAAGAACTCTATTTTAATTCACACTTTAATTCAAGGACAAATTAAACTAGAATTTCTTGTTGCCATTTCTCAACACTCCCTCTCAACAAGAAAGGGATTATCCACTACCTTGATCCTGTATCTGTGAAACTTGAATTTACATCTTGGTAATGCCTTTGTCAAGATGTCAGCATCTTGCTCCTCCATGGGAATGTAATCTAGCAACATGATCCCCCTCAATACACAATCTCTAAGATGATGATACCAAATATCTATATGCTTCGACCGATCATGAAAACTAGATTTTCAAAGAGTTTGATTCAACTCTGATTAATACAATAAATCCGCGTCAGATCCATTTGCTGACCAAACAAACCAACCAGGATATTCCTCATCTAGATAGCCTCACATGTTGCTTGACTTGCAGTGATGTACTCTGCCTCTGTCGAACTGAGTGAAAATGATATTTGTTTCATGCTGTACCAAGAAACTATAGTTGACCCAATACTAAAGATCCCTCCTGATGTTCTCTTCCTGCTACATGGACTCCCTGCCCAATCTGCATCGGTGAAGTCTTGAAGCTTCACTCCCTCTGTCCATATGTAGCTTAACCCAAACTAAGTGGTGCCTCTGAGGTATCTCAATACATGATTTTCCACCTTCCAATATAGCTTAGTAGGCCTAATCATCGCTTGACTAAGCTGGTTAACTGCATAACACATATCTGGTCATGTGTTCACCAAATGCATGAGTGAACCCACAAGCTGCCTATAAACAATAGCTTCCACTACTTCTCTTGATGCAACATCCTCCTTCCTCTAGTTACCAGCTAGAGGAGTCTCCATGGGTTTACTGCTCTCCATGTGGAATCTCCTGAGGATTTCATTGGCATACTTTCCCTACGAAATAAACAACTCCCCATCTCCCTACCATACCTCCATGTCAAGAAAGTAATGCATGAGCCCCATGTCCTTCATATCAAACTCTCTTGCAAGATCCTCCTTGCAAGATTTGATGAGCTTCTCATCAACTGTTAGTATGAGATCATCTACTAAAGTACAATGATCAAAATATTACCTTCCACCACTATGTGATATAGGTTTCACATCTGCTTCACTCTTTGTGAAGCCCAACCCAGTGAAGTAGCTATCTATCATGGTGTACCAAGCAAAGGGTGCTTGCTTCAACTCGTACAATTCTCTATTGAGTCAGCACACATGCGACTCACGGTTCAAGGTTTCAAAACCTTCGGGCTGCTCTATGTACACCTCTTCCTCAATCATGCCATTGAGGAAGGCAGTCTTCACATCCATCTGATTTATACTCCAACCCATCTATACAGATAGTGCCAAAATAGATATGATTGACGAGTACCTTGCAACATGAGAAAAGGTCTCATCATAGTTGATCCACTCTACTTGTGAAAAGCCACGAGCCACAAATTTGGCCTAATTCTTCTCCACATTACCATCTACAACTTTATTTACCTTGTAAAGCCAACGAGAGCTCACAACTGGCTTGTCCTCTTGTCTCGGGACCACATCCCAAACACTATTTCGAACTATGGAGTTATAATTCTCCACCATCGCATCAACCCAAACTGGTTCTTACACTGCTTCCTGAAAGGAAGATGGCTCTATCACAACACATGCACCCATAAGTGCCATGTATCTAGTGTACCTCTTTGGTGACCCCCTCTATTTGCACTGAGAAGAGGGTTCTCCCACATTCTCCCATGCATCATGCAACAATATGTTAGCCTCTCTAGTGTGCTTTCTTCCCTCTCTGCAAGACTCTGTCTGAGTGGATGTCCCCACTCTTGAAACCTCTGCATGTGGGTGCTCCACATAGATCTGAAGCTCCTCAACCTTAGGAACTAAAAGTTCCTCCTCCGCATGTAGCTCAAGATCCCTCTCAAGGGATACTTGCATGGCCTTCTCCTCATCAAAATTTACATCCTTGTGAACCACTTCCATCCCACTGGTTTTCATGTACAACCAATAGTTGTGGAGAGTATCAGTGTACCCCACAAGTATTTCCAACTTTGTTGTTGGCTCAAGCTTCTTCCGTGCATCTTTTGGTCACATGGAAATAAATTGATGACCCAAAAATCTTGAAGTGACCAACATATGGCCTCTTACCAGAATAAGATTCCTTTGGTGTTTTACTCTCAAGTACCCGATGTGGACTACCGTTTTGACCATAAATAGTTGTGTTTCATGCCTCAACGCACAAGTGTAGCGGTAGGCCCTGATCATGAAACATCGCCCTTGCTACCCCTACAATTCGCATGTTCTTCCTCTTGGCAACCCCATTCTATTAAGGTTTATGAGGTGTCATCAAATATCGTTTAATCCCTTTCACTGCATAGAAGTTCTTAAACTCATTGGAGACATATTCTCCACCGTTATCACTTTGTAGGGCTTTAACCTTATTTCTTGGATATTTATCGCGTAATGCGTTGAATTCACAAAACATTGTGAATGTCTGATCCTTTCTCTGAATGAAAAATATCCAACATTTACGATAATAGTCATCTACAAATATAACATAATACTTGTGTTTGGTGATGGATGTTGTCGAGAATGGTCCACACAAATCTAAATGGAATCTCTCCAGAATAGACTTTGCTCAACTGTCTCTGTCTCCAAAGGAAGAATTGGTGTATTTTCCCAAAGTACAACCCTTGCATGTATCAACTTTCTCAAGTGTACCTTTTGGAAGATCGGTAGAGATTTTCTGCAATATCTTCAAAGCCTCGTGATGAAAGTTGCCCAATCACCTCTGCCACAACTTGCTGACGTCTTGGCTCCACATATTTTCCTCTTTTGAACTCAAATCAACACAATCCTCTACCTCTATCTTATAGAGATTCTGAACTAAAATCCCTATCTTGTTTACTTGACCCATGGCTATGTTTTGAAGAAATCCCTTTCCTTTCGAAAATATCACATCATAGCCTCTACCCTCAAGAATGGAAATGGATACCAATTTCTTCGTCAGTTTGGGTACATGAATAACATTCTTCAAGGTGAGTGGAGCTGCATGCTCCCTTTGAAAAGTAATAGTGCCCACACCAGTAACAATATACTTACTGTCATCAACCATCTCAATATGCATCTTGAGATCATTCGCCTCTAGTTCATTGAATAACTCTTTATCACCACTCATGTTGAAAGAAGCTCCATTGTCTAAGTACCAGACACTTATGATCATTGGAGACACCATGCAAGTAATGAGGGAAGAGTCCAATTCGAATTGGGAGGCCAAATCCTCACCATCTGCTCCTCCTGAGAACTTCTCCTTGGACTTCTTTAATAAACAATTTGTAGCAAAGTGACCCCTCTTGTGACAATGAAAGCATTTAAATTTTTTCATGTCCTTCTTACCTCCATGATAAGAATCTGATTTGGAATGAAAAAATTTACCTTTCCCCTTCCTTGCCTTAATCATTAAGGCACAAATCTCTTCATCATCAGTGTTTGATGAAGAGCCACCCTTGGTGTTCCTCCTGATCTCATCCTGCATCAACTCTGACCATAGTCGTTCACAATGTGGTAGCTTCTCCCGACCATTGACAGAGTCTTGATAACTATGCCAACTTTTTGGGATTCCAAGAAGAGAAAGGCCCACCATATCCTCCTTAGAAACTATGATTCCAACACTTCCAAGTTCATCCTGACATTGAGTGAACTTGGTCAAGTACTTTGGAATCGTCTCGCATTTTTCCATCTTGATTTTATGAAGTTATCCTTCAGTGCCAACTTCCTTTGATCACTGCTATTCTGATACAAGTCCGTCAATTTTTTCCACACAACATGCAAATTTTCCTCGCCATGGAGACTTGAGACAATATGGTCTCAAACTCCCTCAAGGATTATCCACCTTGCCTTTGCCACATAATTCTTCCACTCGGCCAAGTTCTATGCATCCGGAGTTGTTGGCTTGGGGACTTCTTGATCAATGAATTCCTTCAAGCCATTATCTTCTAGCACAACTTCCATCTTGTCCCTCTAGGCTATAAAATTCGAGCTACCTTCCAAGGCATACTACAGCCTCAACCCATGGAATGTCGTCTGCCGATCTTGAAGTATGTATGAAAATTCGACTTTCACCTGTAACCCAAAAACTCAAAACTTCGAAATCTCCTCTAGAGAGTTGATTTTAAATCAGAGATATCTTCCTCATTCGAACTCTGATTCGGTTGATTGTTTTTTTGAATTTGCGTATAGTTTCCCAAGGAATCCAAATATACAATTTGTTTCTGAAAATTTTGCACATAAATTCTTAGAATGTCTATGCAAACTCTCAGCCCAAAAAACAAACTTGCTTTTATACAATGTAGAAAAACCTATAGATTCACAAGCTCATAGAGACAAGAATCTAATTCTACTCTTTACAACAAAAGCACATAAACATAGAGAACACAATAATCAATAGAGGAAGAGAATCAAAGGCACATATCATAATAAATATCCAGGGAAATCCACAGCTCAAAACCCCACTATCTATTTTGTATTAATCCGGAAAATCAAGATGAAATTACAATGCTTGTTCTCTCTATAACAATCCCAGCACTGAACAAATTCAATCTCCAACTCATAAGAAATATCAAGGTCAAAGCTTAGCCAATTCACAAGCTCTCCATGTCTCTATTCCAATGTGTAATTCCTATGAAGGATAACTTGTATTTAAATGGAAATAAAACCTCTAAAAATCCATAAATCCGGACGCATCCATGCTTGTTTAGGGCCTAGTGATCCCTTGACCGGTATATGGTGGGTTTGCATTAAATTTAGAAAATCTTGTAGATTCAGAAGCTCATTTAATATACTAAAACAAGAGACAATAATATACTTCTATTCTTTACAGCGGAAGCCCATAAACATCAAGAAAACTATAATCAATAGAGGAAGAGAATCAAAGGCACATAACACAATAAATATCTGGGGAAAGCCACAGTTCAGAACCCCACTATGTGTTTTGTATTAATCTGAAAAATCAAGATGAAATTACAATCCTTTTTCTCTCTAGAAAAATTCCAGCACTTAGCAAATTCAATCTCCAACTCAGAAGCAAGTTCAAGGTCAAAGCTTAGCCAATTCACAAGCTCTCCAAATCTCTATTCCAATGTGTAATTCCTATGAAGGTGTTGAGGCCTCGGAAATCGCTGCCACAACATTGGGGGATAACCACCCGGTCTGGACCTTGGTACAGCTCCTTTTCCGTTTGGAATGGTGGCTCCGAATGGAGATAACGGGACTAGTTTCTCGATAATGAAATAAAAGGGATGGATGGGTGATGAATAGATTGCTTAAGTGATAGGGGACTTTAGTTAACTAGTGTAGAACTAATTAGGTCATTAGTGTTGGGCCATGGAAAATGTATGTTTTATCCTCATATTAGCTTAATTAATCATTCATATTTATGTGTTCATCTTCGTTTTAGGAATAAATATAGGATAAATAATCGTAGAAGCTAGATAAAACCGATCATTAATGAATTGGGTAAACCTAGGCACGAAAAACTAACTTTCTCCATCTTTATATGTAGGAACATATATACGATTGAAAGGGAAGCATGCGATAAACAACCAATAGTCGAGAAAGGAAAAGGACAACGTCTCGATTACAAAGAACAACAAAATACTAGGAGAACCAATTCTATTATGTGATGAAATCATATTATCTGTCTATCTTTCCTAGGTTATATAAAGCCGAAAGGCGAAATGAAAAACTAGTTAGAAATTTCAAGATTTTAACTATTCATTTTTGACATAGAGTAGTTTCATTATTGTGACGTTGTAACTTTATTATCAAGTTTAATGAAGAAGACTGTGTTTTACCCATAATCACATTTTGAGTGTCTTTCGACAGTGACTCCCGAAGACTTTGTGCCTGGTCGATAGTAGATTTACTACTTTAATTGTATCATATTCATTTCTGCATATTCTTTCAATTGTTTATTACTATTAGTTCACAAAATTAGAATTATTTTGATTGCTGTGAGTATTGATTATTACAATTTTCTTTTGTCATTCAAACTAGATTCTAGATCATGTTGTGTTTCACATTTGCATGTTAATCTTTACCGAATTGATCAAGTTAGTTTAAGTATTTGATTGTTGTTCATTCTGAAGTAGTGTTATTAGAATTCTTAAGCTTACAGTTGATTTCTTTCTGTGAGATGTTTGAATAAGTTAATTGTTGTTCATTCGTTGTAGCTTTCCTTCATGCTGAATGAATTATTGTCTGTACTAGTTAAGATTTACTAAGAGTGACTCCTTTTAATTGCATTCTAGTTCAGTTTTTTGTATAATTGATTAGAACAGATTTGAAGATTATTTAAAAGATTTATTTCATAATTGTTTTGGATTGAACTTCGAGAATTAGATGTTAATCATTGCAACGATTCTAAATCATTTCATTATGAATTAGCCTCTAACTTCACTTGCATAGACAATGTTGAACACTCTTGAAATAAATAGACTTGCCCTGGTGTGACAACTAATGTAGTTATTAAGTTTTATTTAAATAGTCATCTTAATGCACCAACATTTTGGCGTCATTTCCAGGGAGAGTGTTTCAAAGTGATTTCTTTTTATTTTGCTGTAAAAGAATTGGGTTTTAAAAATGGGAGGTAGGAACCTGCATAACTAGTAAGCATAGCCATTAACATCTTAACAACGTAAACCTGTAAAACACTTGGTATCACAACTCTGGAACCAACCACCATCCTAATAGAACTTGTTGATCATTTGATGGTAAGACCATAGGGAAATTTACAGGATATTATGGTTTTTGTTGATTCATGGGAGTACCCAGAAGAAGTTCTCGTGATAAACCCAAAAGGATGATTAGATGGCCATGCTTTAAGTTTGGGCCGACCTTGGATGGCAACAATTGATGATTACATAGGTTTCCGTGACGGAAGCATGACCATTGCTAAGAGGGATGTTGTAAAAAATCTTGTTTTATATCCTCTTACCAAACCAAGTCTACCCATTTTGAAAATACATCAAAAAATCACCCTCATACCTAGAAGAAAGTATTCATTCACCACTTACAGTAGCAGAGGCACTTGAGTTCAAGAATCATACTAAATATGAAGTGATCAATAACTTTATTAATCATCCAGCCACTGTGAATAATGTAAAATGTCAAATGTTAAAAGAAATTCTTGACAATGAAGCCTTGGAAGACCCTTTGAAAGATACTAATGATTAGCATATCCAGACAACTGGTGTTCATAACAGCAAGCCTATTGGAATTGAACCTGGCAAGATTTTAAACATTAATGACAGTCTAGATAGTGACCAACATCAAAATCTCATTCAAGTTTTTCATAAATATAAAGGGGGTTTTGGTTGGTACTATCCAAACATGAAGGGCATAGACCCATAGTTATGCATGCATCATATGTAAATCGAAAAGGATGCTTGTCCTATTTGAAAACCTCAGCGGAGATTGAATCTGCATCTCAAAGATATTATATCAGATAGAAAGTGGGTCTCTCCACTGGTATTTTTCCCTAAGAAAAATGGGAAGTGGCACATATGTGTGGATTATTGGGAATTGAACAAGGCCACATAGAAAGATCACTTCTCTCTTCCATTTATTGATTAAGTCTTTGATACATTGGTAGGAAAATAATTCTTTTCCTTCTTGGATCGCTTCAGAGGCTACAATCAGATCCAAATTGCCCCTGAAGACCAAGAAAAAACTACCTTTACCTGCCCATGGGGTAAATTCGCTTACAGAGTGTTACCTTTTGTCTTTTTCAATGCCCCAGCTAAGGTCCATACTCAATATTTTTGCTGATCTGATAAATGAAGGACTTGAAGTTTACATGGATGACTTTACCTTGTATGGGGACGACTTCGATCAAGCACTATAGACATTAGATAAGGTTTTGGAACTATGCATCGCCACCAAGCTATGTTTATGTAATTTCAAGTGTCACATGATGATGACGAAAGGCGTAATCCTAGGACACTACATTTCCGTAGCTGGAATACATTTAGATCCAGCAAAGATATAGGTAATTCTCCTACTACCTACACCCCGTACTCAGACGGAGGTGTGTAGCTTTCTTGGATATGCAGGTGGTTATCGCAAGTTTATTAAGAAAATTTCACAAATTATTGCGCCATTGTATGCTTTAATAGGAAATGTTGACTTTAAATAGTATAAGACATGTGACACAACTTTTACAAATTTGAATAAATTAGTTTCGACGACACCAGTATTGCGTGGATCCAACTAGGATTTTCCCTTTCATATCTCTACGAACGTGTCAGATGCAACAATAGGCATTGTCCTTGGCCAAGAGGAGGACGAAAAGCCTTATGTTATTTATTATATCAACAAAAATCTTACGGCTTCTGAACTTAATTATACAGTAACACAAAAGGAATTCTTAGTTGTCATTTATGCCATAAACAAATTTAGACATTATATAACTGGCTATCAAGTCTTTCTATATACTGATCATTCCACCATTAGATACTTAGAAAACAAACCCATTACAAATGGTGGAGTGACTCATTAGTTTTTACTTTTGCAGGAGTTTGATATCACCATTAAAGACCGTCCAGGGAAGGAAATCCTAGTCACAGATTTTTTGTCTTGGGTTCCAGAGATAAATGATCCATTAGCAGTAGATGACTAGTTTCTGGACGAACATTTGTTTTCTGTAGCAATTAAAATGCCATGGTATGAAGATGTAGCAAACTATCTAGCGGTATAAAAGCTTGCCAAACACTTGAAAACAAGGGAAAGGAAACATATTGTCCAGCGCAGTGCCCGATTTTCTTGGATTGGTGGATACCTTTTCCATATAGGGTCTGATATGTGCATACGTAGATGCATTCGTGAATATGAAATGTACGAAATCCTGAAGGCTTTCCATGACGAGCCCCGTAGGGGACACTTCACAAATTGCAGGACTGGGCATAAGGTACTACAGATGAGCTACTATTGGCCCACTATTTTTAAAGACGCTAAGAAGTATGTCGAGGCTTGTGATATCTTCCAAAGGATGGGTTGTCTTGGTCAATTTAACGAAATTTCATCATCCGTCATTAAACCAAAATGCTTACATACTGGTTGTTACAGACTATGTAACAAAGTGGGTAGAAACAATAGATTTTCCAAGAGCTATAGAAGAAGTCATAATCAATTTCCTTTTTGGGTTATTTGTGTGGTATGAGCTACCTATGGAAGTGATAATAAATGGATGGGGGGAATTTGCAGGACATAAGATTACAACCACTCTACGGAACCATCACATCACACATAGAGTCACTTCCCCGTATCACCCACATGCGAACGGGTAGGTTGAAAGAACCAATAAGGTCATTGAAGCAATTCTAACCAAGATAGTTTCGACACATCAGCAGGACTGGGCTGCTAGACTGCTAGAGGCCTTGTGGGCCTATCACACAACTTGGCAAAATACTACTGGATATTCTCTGTACCAACTTGTATTTGGAAAAGAACCTCTTTTTCCTATTGAATTTGAAATAAAGACTCTCAGAATAGCCCAGGAAGTGGGATTGGATCTTACGGAGGCCCAAACTAAGCGAATTAAACAAATAAACGAATTGGATCAGGCTCGACTACTTGCTCTACAATGCATCGCAATTATTCGGCAACAAAGGGAAAAGTGGCATGACAATATTATTAAAATGTAGACATTTCAGAAAGGAGATTGGGCGCTACTCTATGATTCCATATTCCAAGACCTTCCGAGAAAATTACAAACAAGGTGGCTTGGCTCTTATGAAATTCAATAGGTGCACAACAATGGCACTCTCACTCTGACTACCATTAATGAGTTTGGCCACTCTTTCCGAGTGAATGGATATCGGGTGCGTCTTTATCATAAACCACTCACCAAAGAGTCTTTTTTCCAACAGGTACGTGATGATCCCATTTGCAAATTTTAACTATAGTGAGTGATGACTCGACAGTTTTACTTTCGTAAAAAGTTATCTTTATTCAGCTGTAAATAATGTATATATTCTTTTTATGGTTGATTGTAATTTAGTTTAGACATCACTATGGAAATACGAGGATTTCCCTTGTTTTTTTTGGGCTGTGTTTAATAATTGTTGTTCAATTGAACAACTGTTGTTCAGTCAATCGAACAACTATTGTTCAAACAAATGAACAACTCCAATTTTTCCCTTTTGCATGTTTTTGATGTTCAAACAATTGAACAGCTGCTGTTCAATCAATTGAACAACACAAATTTCTTTTTTTTTTTGTGTTTTGTTGTTCAATCAATTGAACAACATCAATTTTTTTTTGTGTTTTGCTATTCAATCAATTGAATAGTTGCTATTCAATCAATTGAATAGTTGCTATTCAATCAATTGAACAACACCGCTTTTTTGTGTATGTGTTTTTCTATTCAATCAATTGAACAACAACAATTTATTTTCGCGTGTTTTGCTGTTGAAACAAATTGAACAATTGTTGTTCAACCAATTGAACAACTTTTGTTCAATCGATTGAACAACACCGTTTTTTTGTGTTTTGTTGTTAAATCAATTGAATAGTTTATGTTCAATCAATTGAACAATTTTTGTTCAGTAGAATGAATAACTATGATTTCTTTTTGTTGTTCCATCGTCAGTCATTCTTTTTGCCATTATTCTCTCCCATGTTTTCTCAGGAAAACCATCTGTTTGGATTTGGAATGTGTACTTGAGATAAAAGAAAAACAATAATATTAATACAATTATGACTTGTAAAACCTTTGATGGTCATATTTATTTCGAAACTAACCTAGTTCATCTATATAATGGCTGCTTGAATATCTTCCCTTTGGACATATTATAAAATGATTTACTATCTTAGTATCATGCTAGTTTATCTTTCACACTTGCAATTGACAATCCCTTTGGTGTGATGATATAGGGATAAAAGAATAACTTTCATTGGCATTTTTTTTACTTCTCGCACCATCCTTGACTCTTAAGGATTAAATGAGCCTCCCTCCCTTTGCAATAAAAATATGAAAATATCGAAATATGAAAATATGAAAACGCAACACACATATTCTTAAAGAGGATAGGGGGTCTCATCATGAGCCAACATACCATGATCATAAGGGTGTAACAAGTGACATTCCATTTTGGCCACCACACCAAGGTAATGACCTTCTTGATAGTCAAAACTCTCAGAAGGATAGGAGGTCTCATCACCAGCCGGCCTGATCACTTTGTTATATCCTGGTGAATGGCACTATGATTATCTGGTTACCATGCCAACATAGTGGTCTCTTTATAGAAAAGAAAAGAAAAATCATCTAAATACTAAAAGGAGGACTCTGGCTCATCTTTGGGGTTAAAAAGAAACCTTGTCGAGGCTATGAACACCTGCTAGCAGCAGTGGCTCTACTTGTGGTATTGAAGTGCTATGTTACATTGCCAAATATTCCTTATCATATTACTCCATATTGACTCATTTCTAAAGGTGAATTTACCATTTGAACAACATTTACAACTAAATTAAGCAACATGCATGGTAAATTATATCTTTATAGACATTATATCACTATTGTCCAACCAATCGATACCAACACTCATTATCATTTACCACTGGTCATGCGTTCATCACCTTTTCCACCTAAGGAAAATATTTCTTCACATATTGATCTAGTTTCTATTTTATTCCTTTTTACAGGCATTTCAAATCTTTTGACTTGTACTACTCTGACTATTTTTGTCGTATTTACACCGCTTTGATTATTGTCCTGCTACATTTATGAATTCTTGATGCCCTTTATCTTTTTCCCATGTTTTGTGATCATGGATGCCCTTTTCTGATTGGAGGGGTGAAGGTCTGCATTATCGATAGCATGTGTAATGATGAATCAAATTTTTTTCTGACTGGAGAGGAGAAGGACTGCATTATGAATGTGCATGCGTAATAATTATTAAACTATTTTTTGATTGCAAGGAGGAAGGTTAGCATTATGGATAACATGTGAATTAATTATTAAGATGCACCAAAAACTGCTGATGAGACAAACAACACAATTTCCTTTAATGTTAATTCTAAAACAACAACACTACTCTGTTAATAACGTTAACATTTTGTATACAGTTTATGGCACTATTCCAAATTGTGAAATTGTGACAAGAGTGCATGAAAAAGTGCAAGTGAACCAGTTATTGAGAAACAACAACCATGGGAGGAAAAGCCAACAGCAGTGAACCTACAGTACTCTGAGTGTCAGAACAGGCTCGTGAAATTATTGAGCGCACTATTTGGCTTCAATAATTGACCAAATTACAGGGATTCCATGAGGAAATAACACTTGAATTTTTGCAGAATCTATAGAATGGATGCATGATGGTGAAAGGCATAAACATAGCAGTTTCTAAAGAAGTTATTGCTGAAGTCTCTAAACTTCCGGTAGAAGGCACAAGATGAACAGATAATCATTTTCTTCTA
>APFE031564929.1:87941-115771 GCA_000404065.3 Pinus taeda
ACCTCCATCCCAGCACAGGAAACTCAGAATTAAAACACAACACATCCATAATATAGGCACTATAATAAAATGGCAGAATAACCCTCTCTATGACACGATAGTCAGACCTGAAGTCGAGAATGGCTTTGGCTAACTTGTTGGATAATATAACCGCCCAATCCATGATTTCTCCACTACATGCTGCCTCTATTAGGGGAACCATTTCTATGGTGAAATTGGCAGAGTCATGCAATCCCCATAGCCTACACATCATAATTCCAGCATAACAGTAAGGAGAACACAGGGAGTCAACTGAGTACTTACCCGTGGTTTCATGCTTGTGTTTTGCTGGATTCTGTCTCCAGCCTTGAATTGGTTCAGACTCGGTCTCGTTCTCTGCTCGAAACTTCTCCAAAAATGCAGCATTATATTTCTTCTCTTCTTGCGACAGGTGATACATTAGCCTTAGATCTTCGGCTCAAAACGAACCGAAAACCCTCCCGTCCGCAGTTTCAAATAGTCTATTGATAATTGGGAGCTCTTGGATTGCCCACCTTACCACATCTGTGTAAGGAAGCACCTGCTCCCGAGCCGCTATTCTGTGTAGGAAGGAGTCAGCCAAGTCCTTTAAATTGGCATCAGATTTGCTGGTATTATCACATAAATCTCTACTTCGGTCACCATTGGCCCTTCCGCTTCAATCAAATTATAAGTCCCTTGCCAAGTGGTCCTGGTGAGTCCTAAGCATGTTGTATCTGATATCAGCCCTTTGTTCTTCCCAGTTGGATCAACGACAGCTAGCCCTGCGGCTGGCGGAGCAGTAGGCATTGTAGTCTTCTTGGATTTCTTTCCCATTCCACTTTCTTCTGTTTCTATGGAAGAATTCTGCGTAGAGTGAAAGATAAGCGCAACACATGCAACAATAACGTGAAATGAACCGAATGAAATATATATATCTAGGTGCATTCATAGCGATCAATTGACTTAAGGCGGCCTTAGGATCAAATCCGTGGATAGATCTCAAGCCTGTTATTTTCATTAAATGGTCGTTACAGCCTCTCAATCTCGTTAATTCCAGTGGCTTCGATTAATGGCTGAATGATTTATTTGAAGCATGCTTTGGGTGATTTGGCTGTTTGAACGCGGATGAGTGGCTTTCCAAAGGATATGGCCTTAATTAGGAATAAATCATATTAAACCTCCTTTATGATTGTTACTTTGAAAACTGTGCTATTTTACCCTTTACGCAATCAGGCATCGGGGAAATGCTAAGTTATTGCATTAGTTTTGTTTGGAATCCCCGATCGCCGATAGCGATATCGCATCACGTCGGGCATAGTTGGTAGGGCCGCTTAGGATGAGGGCATGGTAAGTCGTCGATCGCTGATAGCGATATCGCATCGCATCGGGTGAGGGGGAGCTTCTTTGCATTTAAGTATGATTGCCGATTGCCGATATCGCATCGCATCGGAGAAAGGATTAATGCTTATGTTACTTTATGCTTTTGGAGATATCCGATAGCGATTTTCAGATCGGCGAAAACCAAGATGTCTCTTAAGTTGAGCTTTCTTTGTCATTGTGATATGCGATCTTGCGATCGCTTTATCGCAATGATAAAGATAAATCGTTTTATGTTGGGGTTTATCGATTGGTTTTATTAAAAGGGATTTTTAATGATGTTTCCTTTTATTCGAGCCTTTTTTGAAATAGAACTCTAAATTGATACCAATTTGAAACAAAAATTAAAGAAGGGACCCATTTCACATTATAGTTTTAGAATTTTAATGATATGAAATGGGGGGTTGTTGTATGGCACAACAGAAGGATAACTTGTATTTAAAGGGAAATAAAGACTCTAAAAATAGCGCAATCCCTCAAGGATCAGTTCCTGAATGCATGCACTACCAATGCAACTTAGAAAAATCTAAAGAACATAGTACATTGTCCCTACACTCTAGTCTCAACTGGGTCTTTGTTAGAGTCAACATGCATCAATTTCTGATGGTGGAATCTTTAGTTAACTAGTGTAGAACTAATTAGGTCATTAGTGTTGGGCCATGGAAAATGTATGTTTTATCCTCATATTAGCTTAATTAATCATTCATATTTATGTGTTCATCTTCGTTTTAGGAATAAATATAGGATAAATAATCGTAGAAGCTAGATAAAACCGATCATTAATGAATTGGGTAAACCTAGGCACGAAAAACTAACTTTCTCCATCTTTATATGTAGGAACATGAATTGAACGATTGTTGTTCAAACAACAGAACAACAATGATCGAGAAAGGAAAAGGACAACGTCTCGATTACAAAGAACAACAAAATACTAGGAGAACCAATTCTATTATGTGATGAAATCATATTATCTGTCTATCTTTCCTAGGTTATATAAAGCCGAAAGGCGAAATGAAAAACTAGTTAGAAATTTCAAGATTTTAACTATTCATTTTTGACATAGAGTAGTTTCATTATTGTGACGTTGTAACTTTATTATCAAGTTTAATGAAGAAGACTGTGTTTTACCCATAATCACATTTTGAGTGTCTTTCGACAGTGACTCCCGAAGACTTTGTGCCTGGTCGATAGTAGATTTACTACTTTAATTGTATCATATTCATTTCTGCATATTCTTTCAATTGTTTATTACTATTAGTTCACAAAATTAGAATTATTTTGATTGCTGTGAGTATTGATTATTACAATTTTCTTTTGTCATTCAAACTAGATTCTAGATCATGTTGTGTTTCACATTTGCATGTTAATCTTTACCGAATTGATCAAGTTAGTTTAAGTATTTGATTGTTGTTCATTCTGAAGTAGTGTTATTAGAATTCTTAAGCTTACAGTTGATTTCTTTCTGTGAGATGTTTGAATAAGTTAATTGTTGTTCATTCGTTGTAGCTTTCCTTCATGCTGAATGAATTATTGTCTGTACTAGTTAAGATTTACTAAGAGTGACTCCTTTTAATTGCATTCTAGTTCAGTTTTTTGTATAATTGATTAGAACAGATTTGAAGATTATTTAAAAGATTTATTTCATAATTGTTTTGGATTGAACTTCGAGAATTAGATGTTAATCATTGCAACGATTCTAAATCATTTCATTATGAATTAGCCTCTAACTTCACTTGCATAGACAATGTTGAACACTCTTGAAATAAATAGACTTGCCCTGGTGTGACAACTAATGTAGTTATTAAGTTTTATTTAAATAGTCATCTTAATGCACCAACATTTTGGCGTCATTTCCAGGGAGAGTGTTTCAAAGTGATTTCTTTTTATTTTGCTGTAAAAGAATTGGGTTTTAAAAATGGGAGGTAGGAACCTGCATAACTAGTAAGCATAGCCATTAACATCTTAACAACGTAAACCTGTAAAACACTTGGTATCACAACTCTGGAACCAACCACCATCCTAATAGAACTTGTTGATCATTTGATGGTAAGACCATAGGGAAATTTACAGGATATTATGGTTTTTGTTGATTCATGGGAGTACCCAGAAGAAGTTCTCGTGATAAACCCAAAAGGATGATTAGATGGCCATGCTTTAAGTTTGGGCCGACCTTGGATGGCAACAATTGATGATTACATAGGTTTCCGTGACGGAAGCATGACCATTGCTAAGAGGGATGTTGTAAAAAATCTTGTTTTATATCCTCTTACCAAACCAAGTCTACCCATTTTGAAAATACATCAAAAAATCACCCTCATACCTAGAAGAAAGTATTCATTCACCACTTACAGTAGCAGAGGCACTTGAGTTCAAGAATCATACTAAATATGAAGTGATCAATAACTTTATTAATCATCCAGCCACTGTGAATAATGTAAAATGTCAAATGTTAAAAGAAATTCTTGACAATGAAGCCTTGGAAGACCCTTTGAAAGATACTAATGATTAGCATATCCAGACAACTGGTGTTCATAACAGCAAGCCTATTGGAATTGAACCTGGCAAGATTTTAAACATTAATGACAGTCTAGATAGTGACCAACATCAAAATCTCATTCAAGTTTTTCATAAATATAAAGGGGGTTTTGGTTGGTACTATCCAAACATGAAGGGCATAGACCCATAGTTATGCATGCATCATATGTAAATCGAAAAGGATGCTTGTCCTATTTGAAAACCTCAGCGGAGATTGAATCTGCATCTCAAAGATATTATATCAGATAGAAAGTGGGTCTCTCCACTGGTATTTTTCCCTAAGAAAAATGGGAAGTGGCACATATGTGTGGATTATTGGGAATTGAACAAGGCCACATAGAAAGATCACTTCTCTCTTCCATTTATTGATTAAGTCTTTGATACATTGGTAGGAAAATAATTCTTTTCCTTCTTGGATCGCTTCAGAGGCTACAATCAGATCCAAATTGCCCCTGAAGACCAAGAAAAAACTACCTTTACCTGCCCATGGGGTAAATTCGCTTACAGAGTGTTACCTTTTGTCTTTTTCAATGCCCCAGCTAAGGTCCATACTCAATATTTTTGCTGATCTGATAAATGAAGGACTTGAAGTTTACATGGATGACTTTACCTTGTATGGGGACGACTTCGATCAAGCACTATAGACATTAGATAAGGTTTTGGAACTATGCATCGCCACCAAGCTATGTTTATGTAATTTCAAGTGTCACATGATGATGACGAAAGGCGTAATCCTAGGACACTACATTTCCGTAGCTGGAATACATTTAGATCCAGCAAAGATATAGGTAATTCTCCTACTACCTACACCCCGTACTCAGACGGAGGTGTGTAGCTTTCTTGGATATGCAGGTGGTTATCGCAAGTTTATTAAGAAAATTTCACAAATTATTGCGCCATTGTATGCTTTAATAGGAAATGTTGACTTTAAATAGTATAAGACATGTGACACAACTTTTACAAATTTGAATAAATTAGTTTCGACGACACCAGTATTGCGTGGATCCAACTAGGATTTTCCCTTTCATATCTCTACGAACGTGTCAGATGCAACAATAGGCATTGTCCTTGGCCAAGAGGAGGACGAAAAGCCTTATGTTATTTATTATATCAACAAAAATCTTACGGCTTCTGAACTTAATTATACAGTAACACAAAAGGAATTCTTAGTTGTCATTTATGCCATAAACAAATTTAGACATTATATAACTGGCTATCAAGTCTTTCTATATACTGATCATTCCACCATTAGATACTTAGAAAACAAACCCATTACAAATGGTGGAGTGACTCATTAGTTTTTACTTTTGCAGGAGTTTGATATCACCATTAAAGACCGTCCAGGGAAGGAAATCCTAGTCACAGATTTTTTGTCTTGGGTTCCAGAGATAAATGATCCATTAGCAGTAGATGACTAGTTTCTGGACGAACATTTGTTTTCTGTAGCAATTAAAATGCCATGGTATGAAGATGTAGCAAACTATCTAGCGGTATAAAAGCTTGCCAAACACTTGAAAACAAGGGAAAGGAAACATATTGTCCAGCGCAGTGCCCGATTTTCTTGGATTGGTGGATACCTTTTCCATATAGGGTCTGATATGTGCATACGTAGATGCATTCGTGAATATGAAATGTACGAAATCCTGAAGGCTTTCCATGACGAGCCCCGTAGGGGACACTTCACAAATTGCAGGACTGGGCATAAGGTACTACAGATGAGCTACTATTGGCCCACTATTTTTAAAGACGCTAAGAAGTATGTCGAGGCTTGTGATATCTTCCAAAGGATGGGTTGTCTTGGTCAATTTAACGAAATTTCATCATCCGTCATTAAACCAAAATGCTTACATACTGGTTGTTACAGACTATGTAACAAAGTGGGTAGAAACAATAGATTTTCCAAGAGCTATAGAAGAAGTCATAATCAATTTCCTTTTTGGGTTATTTGTGTGGTATGAGCTACCTATGGAAGTGATAATAAATGGATGGGGGGAATTTGCAGGACATAAGATTACAACCACTCTACGGAACCATCACATCACACATAGAGTCACTTCCCCGTATCACCCACATGCGAACGGGTAGGTTGAAAGAACCAATAAGGTCATTGAAGCAATTCTAACCAAGATAGTTTCGACACATCAGCAGGACTGGGCTGCTAGACTGCTAGAGGCCTTGTGGGCCTATCACACAACTTGGCAAAATACTACTGGATATTCTCTGTACCAACTTGTATTTGGAAAAGAACCTCTTTTTCCTATTGAATTTGAAATAAAGACTCTCAGAATAGCCCAGGAAGTGGGATTGGATCTTACGGAGGCCCAAACTAAGCGAATTAAACAAATAAACGAATTGGATCAGGCTCGACTACTTGCTCTACAATGCATCGCAATTATTCGGCAACAAAGGGAAAAGTGGCATGACAATATTATTAAAATGTAGACATTTCAGAAAGGAGATTGGGCGCTACTCTATGATTCCATATTCCAAGACCTTCCGAGAAAATTACAAACAAGGTGGCTTGGCTCTTATGAAATTCAATAGGTGCACAACAATGGCACTCTCACTCTGACTACCATTAATGAGTTTGGCCACTCTTTCCGAGTGAATGGATATCGGGTGCGTCTTTATCATAAACCACTCACCAAAGAGTCTTTTTTCCAACAGGTACGTGATGATCCCATTTGCAAATTTTAACTATAGTGAGTGATGACTCGACAGTTTTACTTTCGTAAAAAGTTATCTTTATTCAGCTGTAAATAATGTATATATTCTTTTTATGGTTGATTGTAATTTAGTTTAGACATCACTATGGAAATACGAGGATTTCCCTTGTTTTTTTTGGGCTGTGTTTAATAATTGTTGTTCAATTGAACAACTGTTGTTCAGTCAATCGAACAACTATTGTTCAAACAAATGAACAACTCCAATTTTTCCCTTTTGCATGTTTTTGATGTTCAAACAATTGAACAGCTGCTGTTCAATCAATTGAACAACACAAATTTCTTTTTTTTTTTGTGTTTTGTTGTTCAATCAATTGAACAACATCAATTTTTTTTTGTGTTTTGCTATTCAATCAATTGAATAGTTGCTATTCAATCAATTGAATAGTTGCTATTCAATCAATTGAACAACACCGCTTTTTTGTGTATGTGTTTTTCTATTCAATCAATTGAACAACAACAATTTATTTTCGCGTGTTTTGCTGTTGAAACAAATTGAACAATTGTTGTTCAACCAATTGAACAACTTTTGTTCAATCGATTGAACAACACCGTTTTTTTGTGTTTTGTTGTTAAATCAATTGAATAGTTTATGTTCAATCAATTGAACAATTTTTGTTCAGTAGAATGAATAACTATGATTTCTTTTTGTTGTTCCATCGTCAGTCATTCTTTTTGCCATTATTCTCTCCCATGTTTTCTCAGGAAAACCATCTGTTTGGATTTGGAATGTGTACTTGAGATAAAAGAAAAACAATAATATTAATACAATTATGACTTGTAAAACCTTTGATGGTCATATTTATTTCGAAACTAACCTAGTTCATCTATATAATGGCTGCTTGAATATCTTCCCTTTGGACATATTATAAAATGATTTACTATCTTAGTATCATGCTAGTTTATCTTTCACACTTGCAATTGACAATCCCTTTGGTGTGATGATATAGGGATAAAAGAATAACTTTCATTGGCATTTTTTTTACTTCTCGCACCATCCTTGACTCTTAAGGATTAAATGAGCCTCCCTCCCTTTGCAATAAAAATATGAAAATATCGAAATATGAAAATATGAAAACGCAACACACATATTCTTAAAGAGGATAGGGGGTCTCATCATGAGCCAACATACCATGATCATAAGGGTGTAACAAGTGACATTCCATTTTGGCCACCACACCAAGGTAATGACCTTCTTGATAGTCAAAACTCTCAGAAGGATAGGAGGTCTCATCACCAGCCGGCCTGATCACTTTGTTATATCCTGGTGAATGGCACTATGATTATCTGGTTACCATGCCAACATAGTGGTCTCTTTATAGAAAAGAAAAGAAAAATCATCTAAATACTAAAAGGAGGACTCTGGCTCATCTTTGGGGTTAAAAAGAAACCTTGTCGAGGCTATGAACACCTGCTAGCAGCAGTGGCTCTACTTGTGGTATTGAAGTGCTATGTTACATTGCCAAATATTCCTTATCATATTACTCCATATTGACTCATTTCTAAAGGTGAATTTACCATTTGAACAACATTTACAACTAAATTAAGCAACATGCATGGTAAATTATATCTTTATAGACATTATATCACTATTGTCCAACCAATCGATACCAACACTCATTATCATTTACCACTGGTCATGCGTTCATCACCTTTTCCACCTAAGGAAAATATTTCTTCACATATTGATCTAGTTTCTATTTTATTCCTTTTTACAGGCATTTCAAATCTTTTGACTTGTACTACTCTGACTATTTTTGTCGTATTTACACCGCTTTGATTATTGTCCTGCTACATTTATGAATTCTTGATGCCCTTTATCTTTTTCCCATGTTTTGTGATCATGGATGCCCTTTTCTGATTGGAGGGGTGAAGGTCTGCATTATCGATAGCATGTGTAATGATGAATCAAATTTTTTTCTGACTGGAGAGGAGAAGGACTGCATTATGAATGTGCATGCGTAATAATTATTAAACTATTTTTTGATTGCAAGGAGGAAGGTTAGCATTATGGATAACATGTGAATTAATTATTAAGATGCACCAAAAACTGCTGATGAGACAAACAACACAATTTCCTTTAATGTTAATTCTAAAACAACAACACTACTCTGTTAATAACGTTAACATTTTGTATACAGTTTATGGCACTATTCCAAATTGTGAAATTGTGACAAGAGTGCATGAAAAAGTGCAAGTGAACCAGTTATTGAGAAACAACAACCATGGGAGGAAAAGCCAACAGCAGTGAACCTACAGTACTCTGAGTGTCAGAACAGGCTCGTGAAATTATTGAGCGCACTATTTGGCTTCAATAATTGACCAAATTACAGGGATTCCATGAGGAAATAACACTTGAATTTTTGCAGAATCTATAGAATGGATGCATGATGGTGAAAGGCATAAACATAGCAGTTTCTAAAGAAGTTATTGCTGAAGTCTCTAAACTTCCGGTAGAAGGCACAAGATGAACAGATAATCATTTTCTTCTACAAGACGCAGTCACAGTATTCCAAGACCCAGACGAAAAATTGGTACACAAAGGAAAATGGATTCATCCCACAACTTTAAGGTAACCATGGCAAGAATTGGAGACCATTTTTCAGCAACATATCACATGTGATGGATGTGAAGATGTGGTAAAACCTTGGCAACTCAAATTGCTAGCTATTCTGAAGCAAACAATTACAGTTAATTTGTAATTTTATTTGAATTCTTTATTGGATGACATTGATAGTCAGGTCAGGAGGGCTAAGGACCCACATTCTGTCATCATCCATCATGGGCTGATCAAATTAATCATCATTCGTGGACTCGCTAGCAACAATTAACCTGGGATAACCTTGTAAATCCTGCTTTAAACCCACCAGCAGGAAATCCAGAGACTGAATAGAAGGGGGTAAGAGTAGCAGGTCTGAAAAGAAAAAGAAAAATAAGGAATCCTTCTTTGGCCTTGGGCCCAGTAAAGCATAGGTGCTCTGTGAGGATAAAATCATAGCAGCACACCCCAATTCCAATAGAGGAAGCAGGACCATATCACATGCCCCTCCAGGTCTGCAAGATGATTTTCTGTAGGACTATGAGGAAGAAATGGCTTGGGTACTGGAGAATATGGGGACATTCTGTGAAGAAAGGGAGCCATCCAGAAACTCTAAAGGGAAAAATCATGCCCTTAACCATTCTGCCTCTGATGGTAGTTCTGGCCATGCATAAACTTTGCCATTTACTGAATATTTCAAGGGTCAGAGGGAATTAGTTCCCTATATGAATGAGCCCCTTAAGAAAGAGGCCCATGTAGAAGAAACCATCAGGGATGGAAACGAACCAGAGGCTACTGTTCCATTGGAATCCCCAGTGAAGGAAAACCCTACAGAAGAAACCTTGGAGGATGAAAATCATCCAGGGGATACTATTTTAATAAAGTCCCTAGAGGATGAGGCCCATGAAGAAGACCCTGAAGATGAAAATCATTTAGGAGATATTGTTTGATTGGAGTCTCCTGAAAAAGAAGCATATGTAGAAAAAGACCTGTAAAATTAGAATCCATCAGGAGACATTGTTCCATTGGAACCTCATATTGATATTGGCACAACTCCTCTTGAACCTAAAACCAACACAATTTAAGCACTACCGAGAAAAACCCCACGATTAAGAAAATGTATAAGGATATATTGATGAAGCTTCTTAAGAAGTACAAGAAGCAGAAGAAAATAGTTAAGCAACTAAGGGAATGGTTAAAGGAAGCAGTTAGGGTCTAGAAATTGTAAGTGGAATTGGAAACTGTAGGGACTCAAACAGAGCAATGCCCTCTAAAGAATATTGAGACTTAGATTGAAGGTCCTTGCGTTTTATTAATGGAAACCCAAACTGACTTTGCCACTATAGATGTTTCTTTCCAAACCAATTCTAAGGATAATACTCAGGAACACTGTTGTATAACCAAAAAAATAGTGGAAGTTTTTGTTCAAATTGATTTTGAAGGAAATGCCCAAGAAGGTTGTTGTGTGTCTAGAGAAGTGATTGAAGATGTTATTCAAATTGATGCAATGATAACACATGATGATGAAACTCAGATAGAGGAAACACCTCAATACATCCCTCTGGTAATGGAAGTTATTATCATAAAATTGTAAAATGAACTAACCAAGATCCAGCAAGAGTTAGCTCGACATAAGAAAGAAGTAGTGCCATTACAGGTACACTAGGAATTGCGAAAGAAATTTGAATCACTTACTATAAAAAAAGACAAAACTTTCACCAATTTCAAAGAAGAGAAGAAGAAAGTAGAGAAAGCAAAATCCAAATTGCAGAATGCCAAGGAGAAAATCAAAACCATTTGTTCTATTTACTCTGATGTGTTGTCTTGTCGATCACCTACCACCAATTATGCATTATTCTTGTTAGAGAGATACTTCTTACTGAAAGTGAAATATGTCAAGGCTGGTAAGTTAGCAGAATTCAAGACCACTTTAGACTTTGTCAAATGTTTTAAGGAACAAAATGAACAGGTACATCACCTTTTATGTGAATTATACATGCACAATTTTTTCTTGGAGGATGAATTGGATAGTAATCCTGGCCACTTCATTAGGGATATTCAATTTCAATATTTTCTTTCTTTTGCTACCAATCAGATTAAATGGGCTAAATCCTATAACACTTTTCAAAAAAGGGAATATTGTATAGACTTATGGGTCAAGGGAGAACCCTGAAAACTCCTATATCTTTCTGACCAACATAAACAGTTCATGAAATGAACAGGAGTCATGGCTCAATTAGGACCACTCCATACAGATATCCTACAGGCAGGAAAGGAATACTTTCAGGAGATTAAGGAGGAAGCTTTGTCAACAACAAGACAAAAATGGGAAGCTTCCCCTAACAATCTCAAGGACGGAGAGCCATTTGGATATAGAAATTTCAAAGCTACCTCTACCCACCTACATAGATACAACAATATGGTCCTAAGGATGGGCCCTGATTGGATAGGGTCACACTACATATGTCCTATTATCTAGTACCCTCATGATGGGTATTACAATGATTATAATTTTCCACATTACCGTGTAAACAAGGATTTTGCAGTACTTAAATAGAAAAACGGTTTTAGGCTATATAAGGAAGAAGCTTATCCTGCTTATTCCTTGACACAACTGCACCTCAATCATCTTATTGCATGAGGACATGCAAAAACATAAGCATGGGAGTATGTTGGTCCATGGAAAAGGTATGTTTTATCCTGATATTAGCTTAATTAATCATTCACCTTTATGTGTTCATCTTCGTTTTAGGAATAAATATAGAATAAATAAATGTAGAAGTTGGATAAAACCGATCATTAACAAATTGGGTAAATCTGGGCATGAAAAACCGACTTTCACTATCTTTATATTCAGAAACATGAATTGAACGTTTGTTGTTCAAACGATAGAACAAAAACGACCGAGAAAGGAAAAGGACAACATCTCGATTATGAAGAACAATAGAAGACCAGGAGAACTAATTCTATTCTATGATGAAATCAGATTATCGGTTGCAAAATCCTCAGGATCAGGAGATCCTGAGGATTCACTTTTATCCGTTTATCTTTCCTATGTTATATAAAGCCAAAAGGTGAAACGAATAGTGGGTTAGAAATTTCAAGATTGTAACTATTCATTTTGGAAACAGAGTACTTTCATTACTATGACACTATAACTCTATTATCAAGTTACATGAAGAAGACTATGTTTTACCCATAATCTCATTCTGAGTGTATTTCGACAGTGATTTCTAGGGACTTTAGTACTGGTTGATAGGAGATTTACTACTTTAACTGTGTCATATTCATTTATGTGTATTCTTACTATTTCTTATTACTGTTAGTTCATGAAATTAGAATTATTTTGATTGCTGTGAGCATTGATTATTACGTTTTTATTTTATTGTTCAAACTAGACTCTAGATCTTACTGTGTTTTACATCTGCATGTTAATATTTACCAAATTGATCAAGTTAGTTTAAGTATTTTATTGTTGTTTATTCTGAAGTAGTGTTATTAGAAGTCTTAAGCTTACAGTTGATTTCTTTTTGTGATATGTTTGAATAAGTTAATTGTTGTTCATTTTCTATAGCTTTCGTTCACGCTGAACGAATTATTGTCTGTACTAGTTAAGATTTGCTAAGGGTGGTTCCTTTTACTTGCATTCCAGTTCAGTTTTCTACATAATTGTTTAAAATATTATTGAACATGCTTTAAAATATTTATTTCAGAATTGTTTTGGATTGAACTTGTAGAATTAGATGTTAATCATCGCAACAATTCTAAATCATTTCATTATGAGTTATCCTTTGAATTCACTTGCATAGAAGATGCTGAACACTCTTGAAATAAACAAACTTTCCTTGGTTTGAAAACTAATATATGTATTAAGGTTGCTTTAAATAGTCATCTTAATGCACCAACAACTAGTGTCCCAACTAATTGTTTACTCACTATTAGTTCCTAAAACTGATTGGAACTAATTTAACTGGACTTAACTCAATAAACTGAGTTAACTAATTACAACTCATTCATAACTCATCCTTAACTCCTATAAGTTAGGGAGAACATGTACATGTATTCTAAAAGACTTCCAATTCGAATTTCCTAAATTAATTAAGTTAATTAAAGATAATTAATTATTATCAAATTGTTATGCGAAAAGAATTCTATTTTAATTAATAGTTTATTTCAAGGAAAAATTAAACTAGAATTTCTTGTTTCCATTTCTCAACAGTAAAGTCTGTAGCGTATGTTTATTATTGGGCCTAGGAATCTCTTGGCCAAATACATGGTAAATCCTGACGAATACTTGATTGGTTTTGTTGTGAATCCCACATTCATGTTTGGAATATGGCACAAGAGTGATTGGTGGAAAAAAGTATTTGGTTCAGCCCAATTTATGGTCAGGTGGTACGTGGAAGTCCCTGGCTTAGTTTGATTTTTGATATGTTAATAAGAGCTCTTTTCCTCTTATGTGTTATGTGTAAATGTGATTGCTATTGTGTGATCTTAATGGCTATTCTATCATTATTTTTTTGTTGGTTATAATCATGGTTTTATGATAGAACTTAGTTATGGCTCTCTCATGTTTTGTTTAGCAAATGAATGAACAATGAATGCATGCACTCATAGATGATAATGATGTTATTATGAGAGGCATTAGTCCTTCTTATCAATTCTCTGATAAGTATGAAGTCCCTATGATTAGATGTGTTTATATGACCTATAGGTTACATGTTCATGAAGTATTTGACAGAATGTTTTTCATGGATAGGCCTTGTCAGATTAGATCCTTCATCAAGTTTTGCATTAGAGGTCTTTTAATCTTGTTATTTATCATTTCTACAAGTTTCATGAAGTTCTGGGCAGAGGAATGATCCCCAACACTAAAAACGTGGCTCAGAATTTGAGGTGGCTAGCACAAAACAACTCATAAAATTCTTTAGTCGCATGGATGCAACCTTGTGCATGAGAATCGAGGGTTTCAGCCACATAGAGGGCTTGTAATCAATGTGACTAGGGATCTAGATCAATGAAATAGTAAGTTGTCTAAGGGTTTGAGCACCTAGAAAGGTTGGTTGACACTTGAAGGTCATGTAGCATCTGAGGAAGGTTATATTGGTCTTTTCTTGTCATTTCCACTTCCTTAACTGTACTTGGGAAGTTGAATCATATAATAGTAACTCTTCATCACATGTTTACCCTAGTGGACTGATTAAATTGGGTAAATGTGGTAGGAGGGTGTTACAGAGTGGTATCAGAGCATGGTTCACCCCTTGGACTGGATGGGTAGAATATGAGTGTCAGGCACACATGCTTGTTGTACATGTTCTTGTTATGTATACATGGTGATGGTCATTTTTGCAGTTGTGTTTTTATGTAATAGTTGATGATTTTATTTCCAGAATGTGTTCATCGTAAATGCATGTTGGTTGAATATTGATCTGAATTCTCTCAGCTGGCGGAATTAACTAGATCTTTTACTTTTGTGATGTTAGCAAAATTTAATTTGAAAGAGTATGAAAAACCACATGTTCATACTTTAAAGAAGAGGAAACATAAAGGAAACCATCAAATCAATGAATACAAACAAGTTGATAACGAATTTCACCTAGTTTGGGTTATGTCTCTAGGCTCAGTGTCAAGAGTGGAGAGGTCACTTCATTAAATGTTGCAAGATGATGATGTATACAGTGTTTATTCTTTTGTTATTACAAGCATAAACTCCCTCAACTAGAGTGGCATGTCTCTCCATGAGACATTCTCCTATAGAAACTCTAACCCATATGGGTTCTCCTTTGGCATGAGAAGATAAAAAATTCACATGACATGGCATGCAAATATCCTTCAACAGAATGGAAACAAAGGACCGCAACAAAAAATCATCATCTCAGCAAATCAAAAGAAAGACATGGCATCATGACATCATATACCTCCACTTACGGGGATGGCTTGAAAATGCACAACTCTATTGAAGAAATGGATTGCACTAATGAATTTGTGGCACGAAATAGTGTCAAATGACTGTAAAATCGACCCCTTTCTACGATCGTTGAAATCAGGATCCTCGAGAATCTCAAAGATTTAGTCTCACTGGTTGATTTGAATTTAGTTTCTCATATAAAAAATCTTACCTGACCACTATGCTCCTTAGAAAAAACTGAGTAAAATGAGTATAAAGTTGGCCTGGTTCTGACACTATCGAAATTTGGCCCTTAGGGAATCTTTTAGATTCCTCATGATTCCACAAAGATTCCTCTTTGAAAGTTGAGTGAAGATATGTTACGTAGATCTGAAAACCATTCACGTCATCAGAATCCTAGCAAAATTCTGGTCCATTTGAGTATAAAGTTGGAATGATTCTATCACTATGAAAATTTGGTCCCAAGGAAATCTTTTAGATTCCTCATGATTCCCAAAATATTCCTCCTTGCAAGTTGACCAAAGATCTACTGCTTAGATGATGAAATGGATCACACAATCACATTTCTTGCAAAATTCTAGTTCATTTAAGTATAAACTTAGCATGGACATGACATGTTGAAATTGTGGCTCCAGGGGAATTTTAAAGACCTCGTTCATGGTTCCACCCTCCTCGGTATACGTGTTTGTTCAGGGTTCCACTGTTGTGCATGTTCCCCATCCTTGATTCCAAAGAAAATTCAAGGTTTATATATCCATGCTTGGCGAAGTTCCCAACGTTCGTAGTGCTGGTGTTGTGGTTGGCACATTGAATTTAGCATCGAGTGGTTTCAATTTCAAAACCCTGCGTTAGTTATTTTTTGGTGTTTTGTTGTTTTTGGTCTATGGTGATTGTCCATATCATATGGTTTTTATGTTAGTCAAAATCCCATGCCATTACATTGCCATTTAATATGGCTAGAACCAACCATATGTTTTAATTATCTTTGACCATCACCATTTATTGTTTTATATATGAAACCACACAAATAGGGTTGTCTTAAATATGGTGTATGGTTATTAACCATATACCACTTGATTACAACAACGCCAAAAAAAATGGCATTAATATATTCGTTGGCACCATTTGAATTTAATATTTATTTTTGGACTTTTATGATATGGTTAATAACCATTATTTTCTTTGAATGATTTTTGTTTTGTTATAACCATATTTTAATATGGTTTTGTTATCTATATATATATATATATATATTAATATTGGTTTTTTTATGAATTTTGTCCCATATTATTCTTTTTTGTCATTTTGCAGGAACAAGGAATCAATGGTGGAGTGGCAAGTGTTAATGGCTAATGGGTTGTCATGTACGTCATGGGTCCCACCTACTGACTAGGATGCCATATGGCACATTGTTGGGATAGGGTCCCTAGGGTCAGTTTTGATGTTAGTTAACCCAAATTTTGTATATGATTTTGTAAAAGATGTAAAGTCTCTGTGATATGTGGATGTGGAGTGCGTGGATAGATAAGTGTCAAAGGGGTCTTAGCCCATTGTTTGGATAGATATCTAAGTTGGTTTTAAGAATCACCCATGGTCCTCGGACCATGGTATTGTATTGAAAAGTCTATATATAGTTGAGTCATAGTGAGTCTATAGAGCAGTGAAGTAGATAGTGAAGAATCAAGATAGAATTGTTTGGGAAAAGTGCTAAGGCAAGAAGGATCTTATTCATGTACTTAGCAGAGAAGGGGAAGGCTTCTGCAGCTGAGAGTACAGGAGGCCTTGGTAAGTCCACAACTGAGTGCTCAAACCCTTGTAGCTAAGTGCACAGGATAGAAGAGTTTGTAGTCTAAACACTGAAGATCAATAAGGACTGATTGTGGAGGATTACTGTGCAATTTTGTCGAATTTGTTTATGTTATATTATGTCTCTTAATGATATCTTTTATAAAATAATGAATGAATGCTACCTGAAGTCAGTAGATTTCTCTTATTAATGCATACATTAAGTAGCTATCATTTTTCGTGAAGATAATAGTTAATTTTGCTATGTTTTCTTATGAATTGAATATATTTTCATGAACTTAGATCTAGGGTTGCTTATTCATGTGCGAAAATAGATTTATTGTCTGGTTCAGGTCTGTAAAAACTGATCATAGACCTTTGCGAAGGTATAGAAGCCATCTTTCCCTAGTTACAGTGATAGGCCCTAGGAAGATACCGATCTATGCAAAGGAAGATCTGAAGTTGTGCAGAATTAGAAACCACTTGTCACATATCCATGGATGAAGAAACGTGGTTCTGGCACCCCCCAATACTGCTTCGGGTGAGACTGTAATCTGCGCTACGAAGGTTGTTTCTGAAAGGGCCAGTAGTTGAGGGTTTTGTTGGTTGGCGCGAGCAACTCTGAACTTGGGTCAAGCCCCCTTAAGCCAATAAATGGTTTCATTGCTAAGGAATTCATAGTGTCGAAAACCATGCTGCCTGAGTAGGTTGAATTTGAAGGTCCTAGGTTAGCGCGTATTCCAGTACTAAAAATGGAGGACTATACCTTGCGAACCATGAGAAGTTCCCGTATTTAGCAACCCAAAAATATATGACAAAGATATATTATGAAGAAATGGGGGTTACGACATTGGAGCCCATGAAGTGGGTCTGTAGTGTTGAGCAGGTAGGGCTTTTGAACATGCTCTTAGTGTCATACTATTATCGCTCAATTATCAACACAGTGTGTGTGTGCCAACTGATCGCACTGGTGCATGATGGGTGTCTGTGGATTGACTAGCCCATCCCAATAACTGACATGTTGATCCATCGAATAACGAAGTTTCCTCGTAAAGGAGCAGACCCTGCCAAGGAGTTTGGAGGGAAAACCGAGGAGAAAGAATTAGCTAACAAAATGAAGAAAGAGTATGGTCTTGTTAAAAGGTCACGCGTATACTCTATCCTTTCAATTCAGGACTAGGTAGTAAAGTTCACTGCTTAGATTCTTGTAGGCAAGATCATGATAAAGTGTCACGTGGATGAAGTTCCGGCGCCCATAGTGTCACTTACAGCACAATGTGTGAAGGGGGTTTAGTATAATTGGGCCAATTACCTATGCTAGGAGTTCCTCATCAACTATTGCAAAGCCCAAGAAGAAAGAAAACCATTCCACTATGCATGTATATTACTTTCTATTGTTCTAGTAGCTTGGATATTTCTAGAGGAGATCTAGTTTCCCCCGCATAAGGAAGATTTACCCGACGCAGCACGGTTCGCCTTGCTGTGGTTTACAAAGGATCAAGCATGAGTCAAGGAGATGAATATTTTTTGGATCTTGATGGAGATGGACCTTCGAATATTGATTAATCATAGGCAAGGTTGTCCCCAACCTTGTTCAAATAATTGACGGCCTACATGGAGTTTAAGGCCGATTTCCATAATGTGTTAATCAGAGCATGGAAGGACCCAGAGCACACAAGGTATCTATTGCCTTATTTGGTATCCTAGTAGACTTGTAAGAAGTTGTAGGGTATTGGCCAGTAGAGTGGTTTGAAACCATGATGCTTAATGTGGGAACAAGCAAGGCGCAGAGAGCTTTGCTGCACAGAAGCGAAAGGATGCAACTCAGAAGGTTGCACGTGCCTTGGTTGAGCAAAAGAAGAAGGAAGCTCATAAGGTAGATGCAGAGAAGGAGTGAATGGAGAAAGAGCACACTGCCAAAGAGCAAGAAAAAAAATATTTTCAAGATATAGAGGAAGGTGACAAGTCGGCCTCACAACACACAGATGAATCATAGCTGTCAGCACATGATGAAGGTGGTGGTGAGGAGAAACACACTCCTTTCACGTAGAAGCGGCCGGCCAAAAGAAAACTATTGAGTAGAGGAAGAAGCAAAAGTTTGATAAGCAGATGCATATTGACCCAATGGTGCTGATGGAAAGCGATCTCAATGAGATAGGGGACAAGGTGAGGGACACAACAACTAAAGTGTTGCAATTGTTTGAGAAACAATATATACAGATGTTGGGGAGCATCCAAAAGGATTTGCATGAGATGTAGACCCAGGCTAACAGGATCTAAGCAAGTGTTGCGAAAACGGGAGGAGCAAAAGTGAGCCTAACATAGGAAGTGGCATAGTGGAGGAGCTAGAACAGACTCTGGACCTGAGAGTGATACCCTTGCTCAAAGGGTCTGTTCGTGTAGAGTCAGATGAGGATCGTGTTGTGATCAACACAGTGAAGGATTTGGGCCTGAATTTGGAGGCGTTGCTACTCTAGATCCTCCATGCATTGCATCAGGGAGTTTTAAAGGAATTGAGGGTTCAAGAACAACATGCCCTCATAGTTATTAGAAAATTCAAGGTGAACATTGAACAGATGTTCGCGGAGAAAAATTAGGCACTGAGGACAAGGAGGAGATACAAAAAAAAGGTTAGAGATTAGAGACAACGATTGAGTAGGCCTGTAAGTTAGTGCCTGAATTGCAAATAATAGAGGATGCTAAAGCCTTAGCAAAAGTCATGAAATTGGTTGCCGCAGTACGTGCATCGAAGGATGAATTTAGCGAGGTTACCTTCAAATTCTAGATGAAGATATTAGAGTTACAGTTAAAGTTGTAGTCAATGACTCCACCTGACGTTTGGAACGAGCACAAAGCAATAATTAAGGATGGATTTAATACATTGGATACCGCAGTCAATGACTACTCCTTGATGAATGATTCAACAAAGGAATTATGGAAAAATATGTAGGACGGCCCCAACCTGCAGAAGTTGAACACAGATGTTTGAGAGATGCAACGACAGTATGATGAGTTCCAAACAACTGTGTGCACTTTGGCGCCAGTGCAGTGCATCATGAAGTTATAGGAGGACAAGCAACTGCTAACACAGGTGGAAGACTTGCAGAGGAAAAAGGCCTTTTTGAAGGCCAGATTGCAGTTGTGGTTAGAGGAAGCTTATCAACTTACTCTATCACTTCAGGAGAAGATCAAGGGGCTAAAGAAACATAGAGGACAATGCGCCTCACAGTGGAAGGGCCAACAACAGAGAAATTGGTTGAAGAGGTACAACAAGCAGTGACACAGAGTGCTACTAAGGTTTCAATGATGCAGGTTGAGCTGGGCGGTATTTGCAACAAGATCACGACACCAACTGAGTGACTCGAGGGAAATTCACAATATTTGTGTTGGGGGCCTATTGGGATAAGGTACCTAGGTAATTTTTGGGGTTATTTAACCCAAATCTTGTATATGTTTTTGTAAAAGATGTAAAATCTCTGAGATATGTGGATGCGAAGCGTGCAGATAAATAAGTGTCAAAGGGGTGTTAGCCCCTTGTTTGGATAGATAGTTAAGTCGGTTTTGAGAACCACCCATGGTCCTTAGCCCATGGTATTGTATTGAAAATTCTACATATAGTTGAGTCATATCGAGTCTAAGGGGCAGTGAAGTAGATAGTGAAGAATCAAGATAGAATTGTTTTGGTAAGTGCTAAGGAAGGAAGGCTCTGCTTCCTGTACTTAGGCAAGAAGGGGAAGGCTCCTGCATCTTAGTGCACTAGAGGCCTTCGTAAGTCCGTAGCTGAGTGCATAGACCCCTACAACTGAGTGCATAGGGTAGAAGAGTCTGTAATTTGAACATTGAAGATCAATAAAGACTAATTGTGGAGAATTACTGTGTAATTTTGTCAAATCTGTTTATGTTATATTTTGTCACTTAATGATATGTTTTATGAAATAATGAATGAATGTTGTGCCAAGTCACTAGATCTATCTTATTAATGCATAAATTAATTAGTTATCATGTTTTGCGAAGATAATAGTTAATTTTTCTATGTTTTCTGATGAATTAGATAGATCTGCGCGAACTCAGATCTAGGGTTGTTTATTGATGCGTAAAAATAGATAGATCGTCTAGTTAAGGTACACAAAAACTAATCGTAGAACTTCATGAAGGTCTAGAAACCATCTTGCCCTAGTTACAGTGACATGCCCTAGGAAGATACCAATATGCTTGGAGGTATATCTAAAGTTATGCAGACTTAGAAACCGCATATCACATATCCCTGGATGCAAAAACTTGGTTCTAGCATCCCCCAATACTGCTTCTGGTGAGACTACAACCTACTCTATGCAGGTTGTTTCTAACAGGGCCAACAGTTGAGAGTTTTGTTGGTTGGTGCAAACAACTTTGAACCTGGGTCAGGCCCCATTAAGCCAACACACACTATGGGGCCCTCTTTTCCCTATGTTATCAAACTTTAAACGGCAATAAATTGATCATATAGACTCGGATTTGAGTGTTGTCCATGCTAATGGAATTGTATCAATGAGCACTACAACTTGGTATTGGTTTCTTTTCATTTTGAAGATTTTTATTTTTGAGCCTCTTTGGAACCACTTGGATCATTCCTCCCCACTTAGGAGCTTTTCGTCCTCCGAAAGCTTGAACAATATCTACGATTTGTTTTATTCCCTTGTTTGCACAACAAGTGCCCTCACAGGCCACACTTCCTTCTACTTCACCTTTTTTCTTCAGAGACATAAGTGATGATCCAACACCTGCATGCTCTACAAACGTGTCATACAATATTTGCAAACTATATGTTCAATTACATGACCCAAGCATCCCCATACTTTCCAAGAGTTTATATGACACACTATTTGGTCAAGTGGATATCATAATATAAACCAATACCCCATGTATCAATAAAAAGAGGCCAAAACATCATTATGTTGCTTTCATAAGTGATGGAAAACACATCATCACTTTTACAATCATTTCATGACATATGATTTACAATAATATGACACTTTACTATATCTAATAAAACTATCTCTCACTCAACAAAGTGAATGGGTCATCTACTTGTGGTTGATTCGCTTGTTGAACATATTAATGACTTGGTTCCTTCACGAGCGCATTTTCCTTGACACACTGCTCTGGATGAAGCCTCCAACATGTGGCTCTTTGATTTCCATATCTATTGCAATGACGACAAAAGCTCTTATTCCTCTAGACTTTCTTAACCTTCTTCCTTCCTTGATTTAGAGAAGGCCTTTCACGTCTCGTCCTCTTTCTTGTTGCGATTCTCTTCCAACAATTGGCAACCACGTGGTTATGCAAACCACGAACAATACATGGCTTTTTACGCCATGATTTATGCTCATCATTGACAATATGCTTGTCATCAAAATGAACTTTAGAACACTGAGACATTTTATACCTCTCTTGACTGTCTCTAGTGTAATCTTGGCGATGAGAGCCTGCCTTAGATCTTCCTCTACAATGTGCATTGTCATGGAAGGATTTTGATGTGTTCCAATCAACCTCTTTCTTGGATGGTTTCAACAATGTCTTGGAAGCTTTTTCTACCTTCGAGAACTCTCCTTCAGTGTATCCCATCTTTGTAAGGAGTCTCAAGTAGGTTCCTAAAATGAGCAGCTCAAGGCTTCCAACAGAAATAACATCATGTGAAAATGAAATTGAAGAATTATCAACACTTTTTGCCTCACCAATTGATTCTAAAGTAGGTGATGATGGGTTTTTTAAGACTTCATTGTGCTTCAACTCTCCCAAGGCCTATTCCGTGGTTCATCAATGAAGCTGCAGTTTCTGCTTCTCCTCTTTTCTTCTTATAGCAGTCTCCTCAATTCAACATTCTCTGCTTGAAGGCTCTAATTGATTTCCTCATTCGAATGATGAGAAGATAATGAAGAAGATGAATAATCACTCAAAGATGGACATGGAGCATAGCCCTCTGCTCTTTCTTTCTCTTGTTCCTCTCTCGCCATTTTCTCCTCATAATCAACATAAATTACATCTACCATGTTGGCCATCTTGTAGAAGGCCTCATAGAGATCTCTGTCATCCTCCATTTTCTTTCTAGCTACATGTTCAATGATTCACACTTGTAATTCACATTAGCAAGAAGACTGCTCTAATACCAAACTTGATCCATATTCTTTGAGCTACCGAAATTAACCAAGATCTTTTGCTTTTGTGATGTTAGCATAATTTCATGTGAAAGAGTATGAAAAACTACATGTGCATATTTTAAAGAAGAGGAAACATAAAGGCAACCATCAAATCATAGAACACACACAAGTTGATAACGGAGTTCACCTAATGTGGGTTATGTCTCTGAGCCTGGTGTCAAGATTGTAGAGGCCGCTTCATTAAATGTTGCAAGATGATGATGTGTACATGGCATATTCCTTTTTCATCACAATAATAAACTCCCTCAACTAGAGTGATATGTCTCTCCATGAAACGTTCTACTATAGGAACTATCACTCATATCGATACTCCTTTGGCATGACAAGATAATAAATTCTCACATGATGTGGCATACAAGTATCCTTCAACAAAATGATAAACAAGGATATCAACAACAAAATCATCATCTTAACAAATCAAAATAAAAACATGCATCACTGCATCATATACCTCTAATTCTGGGGATGGCTTGAAAATGCACAACTCTACTAAAGAAAGGGACTGCACTGATGAATTCGTGGTGCGAAATTGTGTCAAATGACTGTAAACACCTTCTAAATATGGACCCTTAAGAATCTAAAATATTCTTTCTCTTTGGTTTACTGGAATTTGGCTGCTCAGATGAAAATTATGACCTCACGACTATGCTCTTTATGAAATACTAAGTAAAATGAGTATAAATCCAGCCTAGTTCTAAAACTATCAAAATTTATCCCTCAGGGACTACTTTAGATTCCTCATAATTCCACAAAGATTCTTATCTGCAAGTTGATTGGAGATATGCTGCTCAAATCTGAAAATTGATCACGCCATCAGATTCCTAGTGAAATTCAGGTTTGTTTAAGTATAAATTTGGCATGATTCAGTCACTTTGAAAATTTGGCCCCAACAAAATCTTTTAGATTCCTCATGATTCTCAAAGATTCCTTCCTGTAAGTTGATCGAAGATCTGTTGCTCATATGAGGAAACAGATCACGCCATCATGTTCCTTGTGAAATTCTGGTTCGTTTGAGTATAAACTTGGCATAAATATGACACTGTGAAATTTTGGCTCCAAGAGAATCTTAAAGATTCTTCATGATTCCACCCTCCTTGGTAGATGTGTCCACTTAGGGTTCCACTGTTGTGCGCACTCCTTCATCACTGGTTCCAAATAAATTCAAAGTTTATATATCCATGTTTAGTGTAGTTTCCAAAGCTTGTAGTGTTGGCATCGTGGTTGGCATCCATTTTAGCATCGAGTGGTTTTTGTTTCAAAACCCTATGTTGGTTATTTTTTTGGCATTTTTGGTTTATGGTAATGGTCCATATCATATGGTTTCTATGTTAGTCAAAATACCGCGCCATTACGTTGGCATTTAATATGGCTAGAACCAACCATATGTTATAATTATCTTTGACCACTAACATTTACGGTTTTGTATATCAAACCACACAAATAGGGTTGTATTAAATATGGTGTATGGTTATTAACCATGTACCACTTGATTACAATGACCCCATAAAAAATGGCATTAATGCATTCGTTGGCACCATTTGAATTTAATATTTTTTTTGGACTTTTATGATATGGTTAATTTAATAATCATTATTTTTTATAAATGTTTTTTTGTTATAACCATATTTTAATAGGGATTTCTTATATATATTATATTATATTTGATTTTTATGACTTTTGTTTTTATGTGAGATTTATTAGCATTAATTTTTTTGTCTTTTTGCAAGAACAAAGAACCAATGACAAAGTGCCAAGTTTTAATGGCTGATGGGCTAACATGTATGTCGTGTGTCTCACTTGCTGATTGGGATGACATGTGATACACTGTGGGCCCCACTTTTTCCCTATCTTATCAAACTTTAAACTGTAATAAGTTGATCATATAGACTCAAATTTTAGTGTCGTCTATGTAACCAGAATTGTATCGACAAGCACTCAACTTGATCTTTGTTTCTGTGCATTTTGAAGATTATGATTTTTGAGCCTCTCTAGAGCTACCTGGATCAAATATGCATTTGTTGTGCATGATTCTTGTCTATATGGATATATGCATGTTGTGTTATGGTTATGATTTTCATGCATAAGGTCATGGTATGTGGTTGGTGTTATCTTTCATGATGCTTATGTATTTTTATGAGTATGGTTATACATGTATCGTGCTAATCTGGTTCATCTTGCATACGAGATATCCTCTCCTAAAATATACTGAGGTATGTTGATTATGTTTATGTGTTGGTTTAGCTGACATGGTATACTTGCAAGAAGACGATCAAAGATGACTAGCAATATGGTAGACTATAGTTCACAATGTTCTCCCCATAGATCTGATGAGCAGCATGTTGATATGTACTCTCCCAACATAGAAGACACTTTGAGAAGTTTGAAGGCATAAATAAGAAGTTACAAGTCATACAATGAAAGGATCATTCAGGCAGAGGAGAAACAAGCAGAGGTTAATATAGTTATCCTTCAGAATTTGTCAGAGTTTTAGAGGTAAGGACTGCTTAGGATCAACCATGGGCAGGAGGATAAGACTAGTGGATCATATGGAAGTTAGTCTCATGGTGGTCATAGATCAGACAGAGATGACAGGATCAAATATGGAAAATTCTTGGACACACTCGACAAGACAGGTTATGAACACATGCTCTATTCTAGTTCTGGTTATGATAGGTATCATGATCATCATGATTATCATCCTTTACGAGGAGTGACATGGGATGTTTTCCATATGATTTTAAGAAAGACAAGCCACCTACATTTGATGGATATTTGAAGAAACAAGAATATGCAAAGGCATGGTTGCTTGGAATGAAGAAATTATTTGAGTTGCATGGGTACACATAGAACATGAAGGCCAAAATATCTATCTTCAGCCTCAAAGGGAAAACAAAGATCTGGTGGGAAGATGTGAAGCATGTTAGAGACATTAGGAGAGAGGAGTTGAGTTGGCATGAATTCAAGATACTTTTTAGGAAGAAATACTTGTCAGAGAGGTACTATGACAGTAAGGCCAAGTAGTTTTATGAGCTAAAGATGGGATCAATAACAGATAATGAGTATACGACTAAGTTCTTGGATTTTTTAAGGTATGTACCATATATTAAAGATGAGAAGGCCAAGGTTTAGATATTTTTCAATGGGTTACCATTAGAATTTAGAGATCATATTGAATATGATGAGACTCAATCGCTTGAAGAAGTCAATTATAAGTTGAAGCATTGTTATGAACAATTAAAATGCAAGGCAGAGTCTCAACAAGGTTGGAAGGGGAAAGAAAAATCTAAAGGTAAATGGCAGCCGAAAAGAACAAGAACCTGGGATGCAGGTGAAAAAGAGAATGTTGTACCTTACAAGAAGTTTAACGTGGTTAAATAGGGAAACCGTTCACAACCTAGAGGATAACATAATAAAGATGATGGTACGTGGCCATTGCAGTGTTTGATATATGGCAAGGAGCATATGAAGAGAGATTGTCCCTAGTATTAGGGTGGTAGGCCTTAGATCTATAGTGCACAAGAAGCACAAATAGTTGGGGATGTTGGGAAAAGAATCCCTCAAATATTTGCAACATGCGATAACAGGCAGGTGGCTTATCAATCATCTATTATCTAGATCGACAGTGGTAAGCTTTGTGATCAAGTTTTTTATATTTCAATTAACCCTAGGTATAATTATAGTTATGTTAACCCTGACTTGGTGAATAAGTGTGGTTTGAATAAAGAAGTGCATGCAAAATCTTGGTTAGTGAAATTGGCTATAGGTACAAATAGAAGAGTTCATAATTGGGTAAGAGTTTTTGAATTTGAGTTGAATGGTATACCTACTCTTAGATCCCTACAATACTAGTGTATTAACCTTATTATTATTATTGTGCCCATGTATCCCCTATGTTGTTATTTTGTGCCCCATAGAAGCACACTATTGTTATTGTTATTCCCTTATATTATTAGTGTTATGTAGGCTTTGATTATAATGTGACCCCTTAGACTCCTATATATACCAAGGAGGTATTATCATTTGTATGATCCAAGAATTTTTATTTTTTTGTAATGTGAAGGAGGTTTCCCCCTCAAAGAGGCTAATTTTTAAGTCGTTGATCTATCTTTTATTCTATTTTGTGAGTTGGTTACATAACCTTTGGTATCAAAGCTTTAGATTCTAGGGTTTCGCTCTTCAAATAGGTCATCTTAAAATTTTCGCTATAATTGTTTTGCTACAAATATTCAAAAGTTGAAATTGAAACCATGTGCAACCGAAATATTGGTGAACCTCGTGTACCAATTTCATATCTTGGTTCGGTACATTTATAGATATATGATCTAAGGAAGTTAGGGTTTTTGTAGGCTCCAAAATTCCATCTCAAACATGTAACCTAGGGAGAATCATCATAACTTTCTCTCCAAGCATCAGATTTGAATTGCGTAAAAAGTGACTAAAATCGTACAAAATTTTGTTTTTTGGGTGTCGAAGATTGAAACGATGAAATGTTATGTTGACATAGATTATCATTGATGTCAATATGGAAATATTCAAGGATCTAGAGGAGGCAAAATAGAGCTATCAGAGGAGCAAAACATAGAGGAGAAAACAAATCTATCAGAGGAGGAAAAAGACCCATCAGAGGAGAAAAACAAAGCTATCAGAGGCATGTGAGGAGTATCGGGAGCAATGTATGCAAAAGAAGGACTATCGGGAGCAATGGATGCCAAAGAAGAACTATTGGGGGTAATATATGTCACTGATGCCAAAAAGAGGAATATATA
>APFE031564929.1:140916-172151 GCA_000404065.3 Pinus taeda
AAACAAGAACTCAACAGCTATGAAATCGATCAATCTTCAGAGTATCTCATTCAAGTGGAAGACTTACCCGTTGAAGATTCCACATGGGAGGATGAGAATTTTATACAGAAGCATCCAGAACTACTCAAGCATTGAGGACAACACTTTTTTAAAGGAAAGGGGAATGTTAGGTCCATATAATATTAGTGATCCCCCCATTACTATTGTTGTTGTATCCCTTCTTATGATTATTGTGCCCCTATTGTCTCCATATTGTTATTATCGTGCCCCATAGAATCCCTCTATTGTTATTTTTGTGCCTTTATATTATTATTGTTGGGTCAGATTGGTTATATTCTGACCCTATAGACTCCTATATATAGAAAGGAGGTTTTGTCATTTAAATCATCCAAGAATTGTTCATTTGTGTTATTTAAAGGAGGTTGCCCACTTGAAGAGGCTTATTTCTCAGGCGTTGATCTATCTTTTCTATCTTTTTGTGAGTTGGTTTCATACCAAACCATCTCTCTCCACACCTAACCCACTTGCATACAATCAAGAAGAATTAGCATTCATGTTTCACAAAAAAAAGACAAAAAGAAAAAGTTTGTTATGCTTATTCATTTGCACAGCATAAGTGTTTGATTAGAATAGATTGCATGCTTAGGTTAGCTAGGATTTCACATGTGTTAGCTTAGAATTCTTTTGAAGCAAGGTATCTTAAAAAATAGCTAGATGATTTGTGTGTTTTGACCATCTACTTTAGTATTTCTTTACTGCAGTAGATAGCATTTCAATTCTCTCAATTAAGGTAAAATTCTCCTTTCTCAATTGTTAATCAAACTTCTTCTTAATCAATAGAAGGCTAGTTTGAGAAACCCTAGTGGCCTATATCCTAGCTCAACAGTGACAAACGAGTGGACCCATTGCATCTACTTTTGTATACAACACTGTCACCTCCATGTTTGTATGAACCTCGGGTTGATGAAGTAAAGTTGGTAGACCCAGGAGTTGCAGCATTCTTGTTGTAATAATGGTGCTCATCAATTTTTGGCACCATTGCTAGGGAGGTGTCTGAGTAGATGTGATTTCTTATTTCTTTCTTCCATTTCCTATCTCTTTCATTCTGCTATTAGTTTCATTTTCGTAAGATATTTGTAAGTTGGTTTGATTTCCTTTCCATTCTGCAAGTGATTTCATTCAGAAGTTAGTTTCAATTTAGTTGTCTTTTCTGTTCTGCAATTAGTCTTAAAGATTGAAATAAAAACAAAACAAAACACTTCTTTCATGCCTCATAGGAATAGGGATAACTTAGGAAAATTTCTACCAAATATCCCCACCACTTCAAATAGCCAACCTTCCCCCTTCTTCGGTGGCTATGAATTAGAGGACCCCTTACGTGAACAACCAGAGATTTTTGAAGAGCCTATAGGGGAAGAAGAAGAACCCATTCCAATTGACATAATGGTTGAAAATAAAAATGAAAGGGGAGATAGAGAAAGAATTGAGGATGATTTTCCCATTAGAGAAACCAATGGGGATGCCAAGATGAAAAACATAAGCCCCTCTACTCTTCCTCACTTCCATGGCCTAACCTCAAAAGATCCAGATACTTTCTTATTTGAATTTGTTGTCATATGTAGAACCTATGATTACACCACTAATGATCAGAAGTTGAAATTATTCACATCCATTCTCAAGGATGTAGCTCTGCCCTGGTTCATGGGATTACCTAGGGATAGTATTGCCACCTGGGATCAGATGCAGTAAGCTTTCAACAAAAAGTATAGGGACTACTGCAGGTCCAAAGACACTAAAGAGAAAATTTTTAGAATGACCTTGGAGCATGATGAGTCCTTAGAGGATTATGAGGAAAGATTCTAGCTCAAGTGCACACTTGATCCTAAGTCATTTATTCTATTCCTACTCAGGGGGATCAGGGAAGATCTCCTAGATACCCTAAACCTGCTATCAGGAGGGGGCATTTATCAACTACCCTATGAGGATATCAAGACCATCTTTAAGAACCATTCTAGGGTAGCTAGAAAAAGGGTAGGGTTAGTCAAATAGTGGCCAACTCATCCTCTTCCAACACTACTATAAAAGGTGAAATTGGGAACATGTTGGAAGATTTTAAGAGTGAAATTCTACAAACCCTTTCCCTACAGATGGAAACTATGAAAATCAAGAGGAAGCAGGAGGAAGCAAAGAGATCATTGGCCATCTTCTGACCTAGATGCATAAGGGGGCACCCTAGGAATGAATGTCCATTAAACCTTATAGAAATATTCTCGGTCTATGAAGAAAAGCACTCCATAGACAAGTGCCCTTCTCTACTTGGACTAAACATTGTGTATCAGGGAACTGAAGGGGTGACTAGACAACTCTACTACATAAATCAAAGGAGGCCTCATGGGCCTCGAACATACCAGTAGGGCATGAAAGGGTCATCCTATGCATATTACAACCCTAACCAAAACACATACATTCCCCCTTGGGGCTCCGATACTCATCCCTCTTGGTTTATAGCTTCTCCTTGGTATTTTGCACCTCAATACCATTTCCAGCCAACCAACCAGCCATTTCAACCATATACACCTCCACAACCTCAGTGGAATGCACCACCCCAAGGGTGGAGGCCCCCATACAACAATGCTATAGCTTTATTGCCTTCACCCCCTACTTAACCACAACTTTTACACCCTACTCCACCTAAACAACTTTAGATTCCTGCTCAACCAAACCCGAACCCGAACAATAGACAAGCATAATAGGTCTATAGTGTAGAGACATCCTACCCTACTTATGTTGTGGAAATTCAAGAAATCAACCTTAGATCTGGGAGAGTGCTTCCGGATAATAAATCTTCATCTCCACCTAGGGAGAGTGAGGAAGAAAGAGAGGAAAGTATGCCTAGAGTGAATCCACCACACTTTCCTAAAATATTAACTCATCCCATCCAGCCTACCCCAGAAGACAATGAACTTTTGGGTGAATTGAAAAGTCTATGTGTCAAAATCCCACTTCTCCAATATATTAATGATGTACCTATTTACAACAAAATTATTAAAGATAAGTGTTTCAAACATCCAAGGAGGTGAAAAAGATACACCCCTACCATTAATGTCATTGGACAATTGTATGACTTAATGTTGGGACAGGTAATTTGCCCAAAGTATTTAGACTCTAGAAGCCCTGTAGTAGATCTACACATTAATGGCACCATTGTCCTACATACCTTGATTGATATTGGGGCTACCATTAATATAATGACTAAGGACACCATGCTCAAGCTGAATCTCCAGGGTTCATTAAGAAATACCATGAAATTCTTGCATCTTGTGAACCGATCCATTGTAGCCCCTGAGGGGATTATTGAGGATGTGATGGTCTCAATTGACTCCTAGGAGTACCTTGTAGAATTATTAGTTCTCCAACCTAAGACCAAAATGGCTATCCTATCACACTTTGGAGGCCTTGGTTAGCCACTAGTGATTCCTACATCAGCTGCAGAGCTGGAAATATTACTATAAAAAATGGGCATCTATCCAAGTAGTTGGTCCTATACCCTCCTTCTCAGCCATCTATAGAACATGAATCACCTTTATGGCTAGAAGAGGAGGAGGAAGATGAAGTGTACTCTGCCCAAATCTATACCCTAGAAGCTACCATGGGATGAGGACAACCTGATGAAGATAATTTGATTGAACACATCCTCCAAAATCCAATTCCCAACACATTCTCTCTAGAGGAAGTAGTGAAGGAAACCAAGAACAACCATCAAATTGATCTATGATTAGCTGATTCAAACCATACTCATGTCAAGACAATAGAATTCAGCCCTGAAAGAACATTGAAAATCAACCCCTCTCTTTCTGTACACCATGAAGAAGAGTTATGTAATATGCTAAGAGAGAATTTGGATGCCTTTGCTTGGAATTACAAAGAGATGAACGGAGTGCACCCCTAGGTGTGTACTCACCAAATTTATATCAAAGAAGGTTGCAAATGAGTCTAACAACCCCAAACGAGAACGAATCCACCTCTTAAGGATATAGTCAAAGAAGAATTGCAAAAGCTGCTAGATGCAAGATTCATCTACCCTATCTCGAATAGTGAGTGGGTGTCTCCTTTGGTGCTGGTTCCAAAGAAAAATTGGAAGTGAAGGATTTGTGTTGATTATAGAGAATTAAACAAAGCAATAAAGAAGGACCATTTCCCTCTACCTTTCATTGACCAAGTTTTAGATGGCTTGATAGGGGAAAAGTTTTTCTCTTTCTTAAATGAGTTCAGTGGGTACAACCAAATCCAGATTAGCCTAGAGGACTAGGATAAAACCACCTTCACCTATCCTTGAGGTAATTTCACTTAGAGGGTCCTTCCTTTTGGTCTATACAATGCCCCTGCCACTTTCTAGAGCCTAGTCCTGAGTATCTTTGTAGAGCTAGTCCATGATGCAGTAGAAATTTATATGGATGACTTTACACCATATCAGTGTGATTTCCAGGAGGCTCTCTCTAACCTAGGTAAGGTGCTTAACAAATGGATTGAAATAAACTTATCCCTTAGTGCCAAAAAATGTGAGTCCTTGATGACGGCAGGGACTATTCTAGGTCACTCAATATTGCAGGAAGGACTGTAGGTAGACCAAAATAAGATAGCCATCATCAAAAGGGTCTCGACTCCGAAAATACAGAGGGATGTCAGAAATTTTTTAGGTTTAGCTGGATACTATAGGAGATTTATAAAATATTTCAGCAAGTTAGCTTCTCCTTTATTTGGGTTATTGGCCAAAGACTCCAAATTTTTATGGTCAGAAAGCTATCAAGAAGCCTTGGACACCCTAAAGGACAAGTTGACTATTGCACCTATTCTCCAAGGCCCAAATTGGGCTCTTCCTTTTCATATACATGCTATTCCTCTCACAAAACCATAGGAGCATCTCTAGGTCAGATAGATGACAAGCTACCTTATGCCATTTACTTCATGAGTAAGAATCTATTGAAATCCAAGCTGAACTACATAGTGATTGAAAAAGAGCTCCTAAATGTTGTGCATTCTTTGAATAAATTTAGGCATTACATTACCGGTTACCAAAGATTTTTACATACTGACCATGCTACAATTAAATACTTGATGGATAAACCTGATGTAACTGCCCAGATTATTACATGGTTACTTTTATTGCAACAATTTGATTTAACTATTATTGATAAGTGTGGCAAGGAGAATGTTGTTGCAGATTTTCTATCCAGATTGAATTTTCCTACAAGGGAGGAAGGAATGGTTGATGGTTAGTTACTAGATGAACATTTATATGCCATTTCAATTCTGTCTCCATGGTTTGTTGACATAGCGAACTACTTGGTGTCTGCACAGTTTCCACCAAACTTGTCCTCCAAGGAAAAGAGCAGGATCATAAGAAAGAGCGCCCCATTCACTTGGATTTTGGGCAATATATTCAAGTTAGGTCTAGATCAAATTCTAAGAAGATGTGTCAGGGAGGAGGAAGTCTTCGACATCCTTCTGCCCTGTCATGATGGGCCTTGTGGAGGTCACTTTGCAGCCAAAAGAACAACATTAAAGGTATTGCAAGCTCGTTATTACGATCCCACTTTTCACCAATATGTGAGGAGGTATACCAGTCAATGTGATCGGTTCCAAAGGATGGAGAAACCTACCACAAGGGATGAGATGCATCTGCAACCTCAAGTGACTTTTGAGCCATTTTACAAGTGGGGCATGGATTTCACCGAGCCCATTGACCCTCTATCCAAATAGAAGCAATACATCATTATGTGCACTGACTACTTAACCATGTGGGCTAAAGCCAAATCCATCAAAGAAACAACAAAAGAAAAGGTGGCTGAATTCCTAAGGGAAAATGTGTTCTATAAGTTTGGGCACCCTAGAGAATTGGTCACTAATCAAGGCAGTCAATTTACTTCTCACATGATTGAAAATTTGTTAAGGCAGCACAAGATCAAGCACAAAACATCCACTCCTTACCACCCACATGCTAATGGGAAGGTGAAGGTAACCAGCAAAGCACTAGAAGACATTCTAACCAAGGTGATTAGCATCAATAGAAAGGATTGGTAGACAAATTAGTTGAGGCCACCTGGGCCTACAATACCACCTGGAAGACCACCACTGGCTTTACCCCTTATGAGCTAGTCTATGGGAAGAAATCCTTACTGTCCATTGAATTTCAATACAACACCTTAAGGAAGACAACACAAATAGATCTAGATATCACTAGGGCACAACAAAAGGTTGCTCCAACTGAATGGGTTAGATGAATTTAGGATGCAAGCCCTCCTGCACACAAAAGTGACTCAAGTTCAAAGGAAATTTGGCAAGAAAAGAATATAAAAGACAAACAGTTTCAAGAAGGTTATTGGGCTTTGTTGTATGATTTCCGATACAAGGATTTTAAAATCAAGTTACGAACTATATTATGAGGGCCTTATGTAATAGAAAAGTGCCATGATAATGGTGTTGTGCAGATAAGACCCATTGATGCAAAGGCTATCCCTTTGCTTGTTAATGGGTATATATTAAATATCTACAAGAAGCCCTTGTCAGAGCAAGAATTCATCAATAACATCAGCAAGAGAGTGATGGTGGTGGAGCAAGTCTCAACTTCCACCCCACTAAGTCCCTGATGAAGAAAAAGGAAAAAAAAAGAAAAAAATAAAGAGACTCAGGTGAAAACCTCCATGATGCACCTGAGTCCCACTGTTCAGTTGAAAACCTCCTGAGGCGGCCCAAGGGTGTTATAAAAAAATAAGAAGAGGAAAAATAAAAAGATCTCTAGGTGAAAACCTCTTTTGAGGCACCCAGGGCAAGAAACTAGGATTAAAACCTCCTTGGAGGCATACTAGTTGTTTTACAAAAAGAAAAAAAGAAAAGAAAAAAGAGAAAAAATACAGAATATGGAAATTTTGTTTTGCAAGTTAGCAATAGGAGGATAAGTACAGCATGAGAAGGATAGTAGGACCCACAAGAGCCATTTTTTCATCCTACCCATCTCATATCTTCCACTATTCACTTAGTATTCCATTTATAAACCCCTCCAACTCATCTCTCTCAAACTCTATATTTTCTAAAAGAGTTTCCTGTACGAATGACAGTGACCTTGAAAACCACAAGAAGGATAGTTCGAGAGCAAGGTCATGGCACAAGCCTGTGTCTGGATGAAAAACTATTTACTCCACAACACCATAGCCATTCCTTTCATCAACATGTCACTCCTGCATCCATCAAAGAAATCAATTAAAATATATATATAGATTACAAAAGAAAAAAAAATAGAAAAGAGGGAAAGAGGAACCACACCCAGAGGCAACATCTCTCACCCATCATTCCCTACCACCTTTCTCCACTCATTTCAACATCCCTTATGCTTCCTAGTTGAGAAAAATTATGAATGTTTAAGGGAGAGGCAGCTACAGGACATCCTGTAGGTATCCTGAAGGAATTCCCTGTAGCAGTCTAACCCACAAAGAAAACCACAGTTTGCAGCCATCTTCACAACAAGGACTCCAATGATGAAGAAGCTCCTCCAGAGCTCAACAGTAGCAAGAAGATCACTAGCAACAAGGTCCAACACCTGCACCTCAAAAGAAACAAGCATCAAAAGAGGCAAATACACAGAAAAATATGTGGCAAAAACACATCAAAGAGGCACCACTCTCTAGCATGCATCATCAACGAAGCACCTTACCCACAGGTATGTCATCTTATTCATGCTCTCTCGTTAGTATGATACGATCAAAACTATAGGATTATGTGAGAGTTGATTTTATAAGTAAAGGTGGCCATTTAACTTGGCCACCTTCAGCCAGTCGACGAGAAGAAAATAGTTAGACCAATTCACACGTGGCAAAGTCAAATCAAGAGAAAAAGGGAATAAATCAAAAAATGGTTAAGTTACAAAAGAAAGGAGTGGGATATGATTATGAGGTAAGGTGAAATGAAGGACTAATAGTGGGACCAATGATCCAAAAGGAGGTGCTCGTAATTGGACAATCAACACACCACCCCACGCAATCATCCATATATGGAAATAAAACATTGATTCCCATACAAAGAGAGAAAAAACAACTTCCAGAATTCATCAAAGGAAGAGGTTTCTCTCAGCCTTTGTGAAGAAACACCTACAGGAAATAGTTAGCATCTACAACATAGGAAACCTATAGGAAGCCTATAGGATACAAAGGAATCAACCTAAAGGATTGTCAGTGGGCACTAAGGCAGGTCAAATCAGAGTATCGTCACAAGAACGTGGCAAGCTGAGGTAGGAACCATACCATCCATGTTTTTCATTTGAAAAGAAAAAGAAAATCCTTGATTTGGTTAGGAAATTACAGTGCATCTCGGGATAGGAGAATTGTATTGCATGTCACTAAAAGTTAACATTCAAAACTCCCTCACTTACCAGAATTCTTGAATTGTGTCCACACAAGCTTCCAAAATTACTAGGGCAATATGATAGGAGGTTTCACTAAGAGAGAACCCACAAATATAGCAAGGATCCATAAGCATCCTCCTATAGTGGAAATTTTCACAAGGCAAAGATGGGGTTCTTTGATAGGATGAGAGGATACACTGATGATGTGGCCAGAGAATTTTCCCTCTCACTCATACCCTCACTAGGACCAGTTCCACTATTGTGCTGAAAGGTTTATCAATAGTAATTACCCCTAATGTTATAAGCAGAATCACTACACTCCCTTTAAGGTTACCATGGAGAAAATAAGACAAGGGTAATAGCACCGTTGCAAAGAAAATCTTCTTTTTGGAGGGAGAACAATTAATGGAGGATAAAAATGGGGTTAGGAGGTAGAGCATTCCATACCCTTGGAATGAAGTCAGTTACCACCTCATTAAATACATTTCATGTGAAGGGAGATATAGTGTAGTGTATGGATACCACTTCAGACTCCTCCAAGAACTGAGATTTGGAGAGAACACACCTCCTCAAAATAGATTGATTATACCCTATTTTCGTCTACAATCAATGATAGACATGAGCATCAAATTGTAGGAGGGAAAACATCAACAACTAGCCCATCATGGGTTGATCAAACTCATCCTTGAAGACGCTGTACAAAACTTAAGACAACCTATTGCATGAACAACATTTACAGATATATATGCAGAAGGAGAAATTCAAGCTATTGAATATGACAAAATCCATACTGCTAGTGAGGGAGAAGAAGAAATAGAAGAGGAAAAAGGAGAAGAAACAGAGGAGGATATTGAATAAGAAACAGAGGAGGAAAATGAGGAAGAGACATAGGAGGAAACAAAAGAAGAAACATATCATCAAAGTGAATAAATAGAAGAGGAAAAAGAAGAGGAAGGAAGAGATATAGAAGAAGATGAGAAAGAAAATGGAAAAGAAGGAACATGATAGAAGGATTAATAGAGGTCTGTAGCTCAATATAGAGAGGAAGAAGAATCACCAAGGGTATTCCCAGAGCCTACAGAGAAAGAGGCAACAGTTGTTGTTGTTGCCCTAAGTACACCTATAAATCAAAGGGGAAGAGGAAAAGACAAACCCCACTATACTTCAAGACAAGAAAGAGCACTAGGATTAGAAAAGGAAAACCTCAAACCCCCACCAAAACTCCAATTGTCATTGAAGATTCACCAAAGCAATAATACAAGGCAACTCCTCTAAAGAAAAATGAAGGAGAAGGATCATAAAAATAAGCTTCTCCCAAGTATCCAGTTACCTATGTTAGGAGACCTGTCACAAGGTCAACCTCATTAAATGGAAAAGGCCTCCTACAGGAGACATAGAAAGACCTACAGGAAGTAGAAGCCATCCTACAAGAACCTCTGTCAAACCTACAGGAAACATAGAAAAGAGACCAGGAAGGCATCACTCAATAAGAAACAAAGGAATAAGACCAAGAACTGAGAGAACCTAGTCCACAACCAAACCTCAGCCCCTACTACAGGTTCATTGAAGGAGGTAGGGTGATACCACAGAAGTTTACCATTCTCCTATTATTTGAACTTGTAAAAGAGAGGGAAAGGACACATAGGTGGATGAAAATTTCCAAATCAAAAGGGGTAGAGGATATAGGCCACATGGAGGAGAAACTGCAAGAGATGGGCAGAGAACTAAGTAACATAAGAGATAGAGAAGCAATGATGAAATCTCAACTAGAGGCTGAGAACACATGGCTAAGGTAGCAACTACAAGAGAGGGAAAACCAATTGTTGCCAATTTGTCCATGGAAGAAATCCAGTGAAAGATGCCAACAAAGTCTTATGCCTTGTACGTCAAGGAATAATTGCTACAATTCCAAATAAAGACCCTAGCATAGAAAGGAACTAAGCCGTTACAAGACTATAGATAATTCATTTATCTTTGTGATCAAATCAACTTGGGAGATAGAGCAAAAATATCTGAGTTTTACACACACAATTTGTCCTTCACAGATTTAAATGTGTGGGACCCAAATCTGAAGCTAGGATACGTGCAAATGATGACCTTAGAATCATGGATGAATCATGAGGAGGAAATAGCTACAGAGATGAAAAAGGTAATGGAAAAATAAGAGATAGAACCCCTTATGATCATAGTAGAGAAATCTAACCCAATGGTTGTCATCAACACCCACTACCTCATTAAAAATGATCCCAAGCTTGCACCAAGGTACCTTGCTATACAAGAACAAGCAGTCACATGTTTTGAATACATGTTCAGATTACTAGGAGATGACAACTAGCAAGATTTCCAAAGGAGATGGAACACCTTGCCTTATAGCCTAAAAATCAAAGAATATCATTCTCCTGACAAAATGAGAGAGGCACTAAATAGAACCCCAATGTATAAGAAGGCACTACAATATTCAAAGTCAATTAGATTGGCTTGAGGCTCAGTCCATTATTTCTTTTGGGAATGTTGGAAGGAATAAAAAAAGAAGAAAGAAAGCAGTGGGAAGAGATAGAGAAGGATGTAGGATTTTATTCATAGGAGGAAGAGACTACAACAGAAGCATTGGATGTCGAGGAAGCCACTAGAGCAATGAGGTACATGGACATAGATTGAGTTTCTCAGAGGATGAGAAATACTTTCAGTAGGGGGTGATGATGAGGCTCATCATTGGGTAAAATATATGGACCTTAATACACCTCCAAGTTTACTAAAATCAACTTATCTCATAATTCCTTACATGTTTTAATTATATTTTGCTTAATGAGATGAGTAAAACTAAGATGTTATGTCTAGTGCTCTAATGTGCATTGATTGAAAGTTTTTCGGAGCAAATAATGGAAAATTAAGGCTAATTAAGGTGAAGGAACTTGAATGAGACAAGAAGGAGAGATTATAGAAGATGGATCTTCTTCATTAAATCCTCACTCATTCGAAGATCCCTCAATCAAATCACACTAGCTCGGAGTTGGAGGCAGCTGAGTTGTGAAGATCATTGGCAACCGAGCGAGTGATAGTTAAGAACCAGTTTCTCTTGAGATTGGGAGCCAAGACTCCCTAGATTTAAGGAAGTTGTTGGAAAATTCAGTTGTATAAATAAGGAGGACTAGAGTGAATTAGGATTCAGATTTTTTCTACAAGATAACTAAGAACTTTCGAGTTGAAGGATTGTGACAAAACACTGTTATGTATTTTTTTATGTGTTAATGAAAATGAGCATTCCCTTGATCCAGCACTAAGTTGAATCAAAGGGATGAAGCTCTTGGGTTAGGACTACTTGTATGCGTAGGCTATTTCATAGATTACTTGTTGAATTGATTTTGGCATTGTCACATTACAAGTATTGATGAATTTGATTAGTTTGCTTCCATTTGTGCATATCTTTAACAATAGTTTTAGAGAGATAAAGAAGTACCAAAAAGGTTGATAACAGGTGGTTCTTGCCTCATTCCTCCCATCAGGGACCCTGGTTTGAGGAAAAACCCTCATTTGGCCCAAAAAGACAGAATTATGGTTTCTTATGAAATTTAGGGTTTTTATGTTAACTAAGTCAACATCTTTCATATTTCAAAGATAGGCTGCAGTTGTCATTTCTGATATCTTCAGCTTTGTATTAGATTTCATGGTGTTTTCACAATAGGTTGCAAACATTCCCATGCATGAGCTAGGCAAATAAATGATGAAATTCTGCTTTCCTATGTTGATGTAAACCTCTCTTGTTTTGACATGATTTATGGGTAAATGCCAACAATTATGTGTATATTGCAGGAGTTTTGGTAGTGCAGGAAGACCTCATATTAGTAGCCTTAGCCTAACCATACCCATCCATGATCGCCAAAAGCCACTAAGTCCATAATCTGAGCTATCATTTCACAAGAACAACTTGCCATGCATGTTGAGCAAATCCAACCATCATACAACTTTGGTTTGAGTTCTAAGGGAGTCCTAACCACTTTCTTACCTTATTCCTTCCCTCACTCACCTTCCCTAAGCCCCATACCACTGTGCAAATCACTCCTTATGATTTCAGCCTATTCTTGTAGGAAAACAGGGGATCCTGTAAGTGAATTAGGACATCTTGTAGACATCTTGTAGGATGACCTGTAGTGGCATGTTTTGAGCCTGATTTGTGAGAAATGCATCACGAAAGATAGGAGAAGACCCTTAATTACCTTCCAAGTGTTCCAACCCATCAAAACCATCTATATCCACACCTAACCCACCTACCATACAATTAAGAAGAATTAGCATTCATGTTTCACAAAAAAAAAGTCAAAAAGAAAAAGGTTGTTATGCTTATTCATGTGCACAACAGTTAAGTGTTTGATTATAATAGATTGCATGCTTAGGTTAGTTAGGATTTCACATGTGTTATCTTAGAATTCTTCTGAAGCAAGGTATCTTAACAAATAGCTAGATGAGTTATGTGTTTTGAGAATCTATTTTAGTCTTTCTTTACTGCAGTAGATAACATTTCAATTATATCAATTAGGGTAAAATTATCCTTTCTTAATTAGTAATCAAACTTATTCTAAATCAATAGAAGGTTGGTTTGAGAAATGCTAGTGGCCTATCTCCCAGCTCAGTAGTGACAAAAGAGTGGAACTATTTCATCTACTTGTGTATACATCATTTTCACCTCCAAGTTTGTACGAACCTTAGGTTGATGAACTAAAGTTGGTAGCCCCGGGAGTTGCAACATTCTTGCTACAATACTGGTGCTCATCAGTAGGACTATGGACACATAACAAATAGGAGGTGTCCTAGAGTAGTTCTCAAAGTACATAAATGATACATAACTCTAACGCAACCTAGGAAGGGTGCCATATAGGAGTGAAATGTCCCTAACCTAGGGTCTTTGACATAACCCTGATGGTACAAATCTACAATGAACGAATATATGATATAATATTGAGCATGGTAGAAACCATCTGATTACTAGGAATGAGGTAAAATAGTAGCAGATGTAAGGGAATCCACCAATGATGAGAATGGACCCCAAGATGCCTAGTACAATCCACTAAGTGTGAATAGATGAGCTAACATCAAACACTCACAGACTTGACTAAGTAGGATTCAATAATGTAAACCCACTATCAATCACAAGGAAACATGCCACTGATGTTTGAAATATCAAAGATACTAATGGCTCCTAGATCAAGCTCCTCAATAATGTGCTGAAGTTGACAAGAGAAGATCCATTGAAGGAGGGCCTTAATGTATCCCCCATCAATTGACACGGGAAAAACCGAGATGATGTCGTCAATGGATGAAGCTATGAAGCGATGAAGTATAATTCACATAGGGATGGTTGACTCAAAAATGTCAATAGGGAACTATATATGGTTGACACAGGTTGAGACTTCCCTTGAACACATAGTAGAAAAACAAAAAAGTGGCTTGGTAGTAGGACTAATGAATACCACATGATATCATGCAACAACATGGGAGGCATTGAAGCATGCTCCGTATGACTAGAAGAGTAACTAGTCATAAGCATAAACTGACTCATATGTATTACGCAACTCCTAGGGAAGCTAAGAACAAACTGTGAGATAATGATGTCGACAAGTTCCATGCTCAAGTTCGAAGCAACTAATGCTGCCATTTTGATGACTAAAAAAATTAAAATTTCCCTTCCCATTTTATCTTTTTAGTCTCCTTCATGGTTTAATGATCACGAAAGAGAAGACAAGTATGCTAAATAGGTTCCTTTTTCGTAAATTTAGCTCCCCTAGCCTGAAAAAGAGATAAAACAATACAAGGGAGAACCTTCTAGTCATAAAGGACTAGAGTATTCCTTTTTTGTAAATAATATAATTAGTCTATAAAATGGTTAAAATTACATTGAATAGATGTCCTTCAGGTACTTTAGCAAGCGTGAAGGAGACAAGTTCACTCGACAATATTTTCTAAGTTAAGAAGTCTGAAAACAGGTTAAAGTAAACTCCTCTTCAAGGAATGTTTGGCATAAAGGGTAGAAACTAGTTCTCGACATGGTGGAACTAATCAAAACATGTAAATGTCAATAGATTGGCTAATAAGACCACTCATCATAGCATTTTCTGCAAGAAAGGGTAAAACACCAAATGAAAGTGGATGGTAGGACAAGTAGATGATAACCATGGAATGAGGAACCCAAGGCTAATCATATAGAAAGATGCTAATAAATTGAACAAATCACGAGGGATAAAGTGTGGAATCCTCCCATGGTAAGGCCAAAAATATGACAAAGAAGAGGATATTAGGCTCAAATTCTAGGTCATGGTGGGTTAGAAGGAGGGAATCCAAAAAGAGAATGAAAATGACTGCATGGACACCAATATGACAAAGAGGTTCTAGCTAGGGTATCCATGATAAGGTAGCCTCTATCACCAAGATATGACATGCATAAAATAGAGGGGTAATTCTACAACTTGACGAGGTAGGACCTAAGGCACAATGGAGATGGCAATGACAAAGGATATGCAAAGGAGATAGCAGGATATGACCTACGCCTACATGCTAATTTCAATAGAAATGCACCTTAGTTCCAAAGGATGTGGCAATAAAAATGTTGCCCTGTACTATGAAAGCTATCCAAAAGGACTAGACCCATGGTTAAATCACATAATGAAAGCAAGAAAATATTTATTTGGTAAAAAAGGACCATATTTTTTTTATGAATTTTATAATTCTTTATTTTTAGTTTTGGCATAAATAATGAATGAGAAATACATGCATCACACACCAAATAAAAAAATGGAGAAAAATATCACACACTCCTATGTATAATATATACTAGTGCAAATCAATCTAATAGGTCACATCAAAGTGTGCCAACTATCGAACATAGGCCAAGGTTTCCTGTGGATCAACTCATGGAGGACTGGAGGTACCATATCGTACATCATGATGGGGCCATGTAATAGAAAGTCAAATTTTGCAATTCCTAAAGGTTTACAATGCTAGGGAACACCTAGAACCATAGTGTTATCAGGAATGACTTGATGACATATAAAGCGAGTGGTATCATGAGATAGTGTAGCTCCTTGACATGAAATATGAAGACATAAAGGGGGTACAAGGAACTCATCGACAGGTAGAAAGGAGTTGGAAAATTCAGTGAAAATTTCATCATTAGAAACCTAAGACTTGACTTAATCCAAGGTGGCACTTCTAAGGAGGTTTGAGGAGATGCCCCCTGTGTAGATTCAAGATTTTGTTTTCCAATATTTCCCTTTTCTAATCCAAGGACATTGGAGGCATCGAGAGGAATAATATCCCTAGGATTATCAATCGGTGAATCCATGACCTCCTAGATGACTTGTCGAGAAGAAGAATCATCATCAAAGGAGTCATGTGGAAGAGGCAGAGTGAAGGCTCGTGTGGGAAAAAGATCCTAGTCATATTCCATATTAGGATGGAGTTTCTTACCAATGTTAGGAGGTACTAATAGGACTTATAAGGAGGAAATATATTCCACTAATGGTGACACATTCTCACCATGATGATCTACATATATAAAATAAGGCACCTCCTATGTTTCAGGAGACCTATGGGGTCCACGGGTGATAGAAGAGATCATGTGCATAGGAGTAGTGGTAGATGAAGAAGGAACGTTGGGAAATAGTAACTGAGGAAAGATACCCATAAGGGATCAGATTTTGAATAAACCTGAACCAAAATTCTCATAATGTCCAGGGTTATCTTCAACAAGTGGGACTGAATTCCTCGTAGTGGTCAGTTGAGCCAACGACACATAGTAGTCTAGTTGGTCAATGGTGACGATCTTGCCCTCGTGGGGAAAGAAAATAAGACAGAATATTGAAGACAAAACTGTGGTCATAACATAAAACCAACTATAACCAAGGAGAAGGTTATAATCCAAAGTAGCGTCGATGAATTTAATGTCAACATATTCAATTTTATCCCCAAGCTCGATGGAAAACTTGGGAAGAACCCCCTCAGTTACAAAGTGATGTCCATCAAATGACTGAAGAGTTGTAGAAAAATTAGCAAGTTATGGAGAACTGAGAGCTTTCCAGCATGATGCTAGCATGACACAAGTACAAGAGCCTTCATCCACCAAAGTTTGATGAATATCCCTATGAAATATTCACATAGTAATTTGAAAGGAAATATGGTTAGAAATTCAAAAGGAAACCTTGTCAACATTGAAAGTGATGAGGTTTGAGTCAGAGGGTTCCACCCCCTTGACCGTAGTCAACAAGGCTTTGTGTTCTTGAGGACAAATTTGTAAAACCACCAAACAAGACATGGCACAAGGAGATTAGGCTAAGTCATCAGCAATACTATAGTGTTGGGAACCCGTTGAAGACATATTGTGTACTAACTTGCGAACAACACCGTTAGGTGGGACATAAACTAGCTCCATAGTATTTTCTAGTGTGAGATGTCCAGTGAAATAATTCGGGGTGCTTGAGTCCTTAGATGAATAACTTACTCAATAGTATCATATGAATTACTCGTGTGGTCACATTTATGTTATGTTCCGACATAAGGAAAGATGTATTATTGACAATATGGAAAGAGGGCCCCTCATTTCCCATTACAAAGGTTGAGGATCCTAGGAAACCATTTGTTGTTGAGGTTATGTGTGGAATAGATAATTCAAGATAGCAGGTTGCTGAGTAGCAAGTGGTGGTGCAATAAGTCGATGGACTTCATCCACTCAAGCACACTTGTGAGTCAAATTCTCACCTTGATAGATATTGCAAGGGAATTTGACCTTACAACAACATTTAGATGTGCCTCCTTCTTGATTCGGTGGTTTTGTTTGACTCTCTTGAGTAGGTCGATTCTCTTGTTTATTCTTTTTATCATTTTTCCCACCAAGTTGCTAAGTCTTCTTTCGTTATGTGGATTTCACTGTAAGAACATTGGTGGGTTTCTCATAAGAGGGTTATTTTTTAGATCCAGATGCACATGTTAGGGCTTGTGATGTCATAATCAATGAAATAAATAGCTCCCAGCTATATGACTAAATAGGTAGTCAATAATGCAATCCCTAAATCTAAAGAGTTTGAACCAACACCTGGCCTCCTCATAGGTCGTTGAAGGCTCTTGAGATCGATGTAGAATATTCTCGCTAAAACTAGGAGATATTGCTCTTCTGCTACCAACCTAGGCATGTATTCATGCACAACTAAAAAATGATGACAAATGATTTTACACAAAATATTTCTAGCTCAAAGAAATAATATATATTATGAATAATTAATTGAAAACAATTTTTGAAGAGAAATGAAAAATTATCTCTATTAACCATAAATCAACAATATAAGTTATACCTTCATATTTGGATCTCCTCTCGAAGATCCAACAGAGTCTCCCCACTATGCGAAATATGGCCCCAAGGATGCATGGACTAGAATCAAAGTGGCAACATAACAATCCTCTCTCCAAGGCTCTCTAGATCCCTTTCCTCTTGGTGAGATTATATAGTCTTATTCGACCTTTGGGAGAATGTATCCAGACATCTAGGGGCTTGAGAAGTTAGGAAACTTCTACAATAATGGACCCCTAGCGAACTCATACATAAGTGGGTCAAGTTGATCTCCTTGGGAAAATAAGCCTCTAGAAATGTTTTTCTCAATTATGAGTGTTTTATCAATTGTTGTCAACTATGAAATAATTATTACCTCATAATTATAATATTTTGGAAAAGAATTATGAGAAATTTCTCAATTATGTAATTTCACCTTTTTAACATGGGATAAATCTCACATAAGTAAAAGAAAAGGTGAAAGGGGATGCATTCTAGCCATCAACTGAGGCAAGTTTATATTGGGTTTTTCTCTCTATAATGGAGTGGAAAATAGGGTTATAACAAAATCCTAAGAGAAGGGTGTGAGTGGTTGTTGCACAAAATACTACTCCAACACATGAAGAACACATTGTTACAACTAAACCAAGGGAGCATGAGGGATAACAAGTTAAGAGTAAGTAGTAATATATTGTAGGGGAAGGTGCCTTGATGTCTAAATCCCCTACTCTTACACCAGAATTTAAGCATGGGGTAGAAGAAATGGTAGTAGAAGAATCTACAAAAGAGAAAGAGGATGCCCCTTCACTAGGTAAGACTGAAATTGACCCTCTTGTCCATCAAATTGAAGAATTAAAAAGAAAAATTAATAATTAAGGAAACATCATTACCTGGTTGAGAAAAAACTCCAGTTTCGGAAGGGGAATGGACTAGACATGTTTGCAAAAGCATTAGAAATGATATCACCCACTGAAACAACTTCAAATTTGTGTATGGGATGTAAGCAAGTTCTTAAGAAATCTGGGCTTGCATAACTAATTATGGTCTCAGTGGGAGTTCAAATGGGAGAACAAGATGAATAGTTTTGACCTAATGCTCCACAAGAAATTCCTAACGACATTTTTGTCACAATAACCAATAGTCGAAGAAGAGTAGGAAGAAGAAAAATAGTTTGTTGCTCCATAAGAACCTATTTTTGATGTTGTTGTTACACAAAAACCAACAACTAAAAAAGAGTAGACTAAAATTAATTTGGTTGATTCTCCATAAGAACCTATTGATGACGATGTTGTTATTGAAGAACCTATAGCTGAGGTAGTGCAATAGGAGGGGAAAGGGTTTGAAGAAAATATTGTTGAGTCTGAGATTGTAATAGCATTAGGAACAACCCAACAATTGAGAATAACATCTTAGATTGGGGAATTAGAAAAATGGAAGAAGTTAGTTCTCTTCCCCAAGGATAAAGTTATTTTTCTGAAACAAAATGAGGATATGGTCAATATTATTAAGAAGGAATGGGCTGAAAAGTTAGGGATCGAAGATTTTGTAAGAATTCAAAGGCCCAGAAAGGAATCAGGAAATGGAGAAATTAGGGGAATTGCAAGTGTAGTTGCAGTTGTTACAATAAGAGAAATAATCTATGTTTGAGCTTATTAATAATTTAATTAATTGCAAACTACCTTCTCCATCTTATCCTTTGTACATGTAAGAGAAATGATTCCTATTTTGACTTACAAGCCTTAAGGAAAAGAATCCATATAAAACAAGGAAAATTCAATATTTCTTGCAAACTTTTCAGTGCTAATTTGTTAGAAAAAAAATTTGGAAACTAGGACAATACTGGGGGGGGTGAATCAGTATTGTCGAAATTTTTACAAATTTAAAAACTCTCTTTTACTTGTGTTAGAATACTAAGACACCACAAAGTACTTTCACGATTAATTTAAATAATCATGACAAGATATAATCTCAACAATCACAATGGAACACACAAAGAACAAATAAATTTTCAAAACTTCTCTTTAATTAATACATAGGGAAAACTACAACTTCTTGTTACAATTCTCTAGCTACAACCAACAAGAAGCTACATCTCCCTATTTTTTTAGCTACAACTGAAAGGAGCTACAACCCCAAATATTTATTAGAAACCACTGGAAGGAGCACCAACCCATGATTTTTCAAGCTACAACTTGCCTAAAACTCATTGTTTCATTTTTCATCCATTTTCACACTAGAAACAATGGTTGTTAATTATTCCTAAAAAAATAACAATTTCTTAAATCACGAACATGTTCAACAATATCTAATCACTGAGAAAAAACTAGTCCCTTCATGACAACTTGCTCACTGAACGCACATCTCTTCTTTGTTCATCTTGCTCAAATAGTTTTCTCAATCCTCCTTATAAAGAATTTGGCTTGATATTTTTAGCCTTTTTTCCTTTCTTGTATTGTTGCATGAATCCTTTTCTTTTCTTTTTTTCCTTTTCCCTATTTATTTCAGTCCTCTGATAATGTTCACCATGTTCTTTGACCATGATCATCCTTTTCTATTAGTTAAACTCAATTATTTTACTAATTTTAGCATATCTAGTATTTTACAGGATTTAACAGATGTTTAACAATTTATTTTTGTTGTTAACTATGGCTTAACTTGCAAAAGTGCTTCCAAACTTATAGTCCTATTGGATTTAGCCTTTAGCACCTTTTCTCAGGCCCTTTACCTATTTTTCTTCCATAGGCTTGGGTCTCTGTGACCACTAGTGTTATAGCATCATTCAACACTCATGTAGTTCTAATGCTCTAGTATGACCTTGGGCAACCCTTTCCCATACAAACTTGGTCATTTATTAAAAATAATATTTTAAATTCCATACGTGACTTTTCCCTTTAAAAAGTGTATACACACGTGGGTACCATAATACAAAATCCACATATATTATTTAAAATATGAAAAAATAAAATAATATCCTACTTTTCCGGTGGGGTTTACGAGTTTCACCAAAAGCCCACCTACAGGATCTTGTGGCCTAACTAAATCAACTGATTTCTGGTGGTATTTATACACCTCATGGGAAGGCCTAATGAAATGAACGAGATAGGATATTGACATTATAGTCTTTTCGGTCCCCAAATCAAGTCTGATTTTCCCTGTGCCTCCTACACTTCCAATCATAGGAAACCCTTGTTTCCTTACATAGATTCTCATACTTCATTATATGGAATCATTTTGTACATGCTTGAGAGGTGATATTTGAGGCTTGGGTTGGACAGATCCAGATGAAGGTTTCGTTGGCGCCATCGTCAGATTAGGTTGTGTCTCTCCACCACTCTTTGTTGATATCAATAAAGAAGCTCTATCTAGTTTCTGATATGTTATGATCTCATGTTTTTCGATTCATGTGTAACATGCCATGATTTATATGTTTATGCTTGATTATATAACATGTTTATTATGCATGCACTTTGAACTACTTGCTATGTGTATGCTTCTCTAAACTATGTTGTAGGTATGCTCGCTTGGGAGGAAGCAGAGGGTTTGTACCCTACAAGATCGACATCAAATGTAGGAACTATGAGTACTTCTATCAAACACAGCATTGGTAATTTTTATATAGTTTTCTTGCTTGAATGTATGCTTCTTGTTGATTGTCTTCCTTCGATGTGTTGAGGTTGTTAACCCTTACCATAGGTAAGTTTTTCCCGCCAACAACTGGCTAGGCCTCATTAGAAAAATTTTGAGGTCTAAAATAGGCCTCCTAAGGAATATAATAAAATAATAGTGGAAATAATAAAATAAAATTAGATTACATCATCAAATTTTAGAGGGAAAAAAATGAAAAAACTATTTTTTCAACTCACATTTTAAACTTATCTCCCTACGATTTTACTCAAATTTCAAGTGAGAGCAGTCATTGGATGCGTAATTTACTTCCTCTTCCAAGGAGTACCCATATTTCATACTTTCAATGGACCCTGCTACATGAAAAATGAGAAGTACAAGAAAAAACATTGTTGCAATCACATTTTTCATGTATTTCTCATTTTTCATGTAGCAGGGTGCATCAAAAGTATACAACATGGGTACTCCTTGGATGATGAATTAATTTCCGCATCCAATGAATACTCCTACTCAAAATTTCAGTAAAACCATAAGGAGATAAGTTGAAAACACAACTTAAATAAGTAGTTTTTTATTTTTGTCTTTTTTACTTTTTAACTCCAAAAATGGTGAATCATCCCCCATGGCTGACATCATCATCTTGAATCCTATTGGTTTTTACAAAGTTGATTTTGGTTGTACATTTTTTATTTTAGTCCCTTTTTAGACCTCAAAATTTCTCTAATGTTAGGCATTAGGTCGCTTTTTACCTGTTGGGGGTCGAATTCCTCTACTTTATTCTCCACGCCCTTGGTGTTGTTTCTGTGCGACATGACTATCTGTTAGGGCTTATCTTGTAGCCCCTCTATCCTAGTGAATTTTAAACTTGTACCTATTTATACATCTATTGGGCTCTATCCTTCAGGTCAATGTGTCCCATGGTGAATGTCTGCTTGCTCTTTGATTGCTTATCATCACCCTCTGTGTCACAATGCCTCTTCTCTCTTGGTGCTTTCTCATTGTGTGCTTTAAAAATCCTTTGGGATGGGCCTTATAGGATTATATACCTTACAGAGTCCTCCCAGCCTTTATTTAGTTGGTTGTCACTTGCAAACCTGTTAACGAATGTGTCTTAGTGCTCTCCTACTTCCACATTGTTTAGCTTCTTGTGGATTGTTTCATGGTTTTTTTTGCCCCCTTTTAGTTTTTTGTGGTTTTATAGGAGGGGGGTGCATAATGCATCTTCATCTTTTATCTCTGATCGAAACTCTGGGAAAAACCACCAATTGTGCGATGCCCCTGCCATTTAATGGTTAGCCAATGGATCCTTGCACAATACCTCCATTATGTTGATGGGGACACGTGGCAGCCAATCAACCTCCAAACTTATATGTATTTTAATTGGCATCTTACATTATTCTAGTTATTTTATCAAACGGTCCTTAATTTCCTCTAGGGTGCCTCTGGGCTAGTCCTCTATCAGGATGGTGTCATATGTTGGTGTATTCCCACTCTATACATCTTGGTGTTGTTGGTGTATTCCCACTCAATACATCTTGGTGCTTTAAAAGAATGCAATATTTAGATACCACCAGGGTAAATATGTTGGGTGGTCTCTTCTTCAGCAATAAAAATGCACCCCATTATTGCATTGTCAATCCATTTTAGCCTAGTCCTCTTTTATAGCCACTTTTCCAACCTTGTTGTCGGGTTTGGCACTTCTTCCAGCATTGGCTATGTGCCAAGACTCACCCAACCACCTCTTATCTCTTCTAACTTCGACTTGAGGTCACCAAACTTTGACTGGCTCTATATTTTGATCCAGGTGGTTCTGCATACCACTGGAAATATCTTTTTGAACTCTTTCCATATGAGTGCACTTCACATATGTGCACCACTTGCATCCATGTTTCTGCTTAAGTCTACTTCTTATGCTTAGAACTTGATCTCCTGAGACCTTCTTTGACACCTATGTTGTGTGCTAACATCAATGGACACCATGTTGACATCAATGACAACTTATTTCCAAATTTTCCCAATTTGGCATTAATATCAAAACCAAGATCAAACAAAAAATCTTTATCAATTATGATTGTCTATTTTAAGTGTTCCTCCCCCTGATATGCACCTCTCTTATGTTTTGCTACTATTTTTGCTGCGATGTTGTTGTTGTTCTTTCATGCTACTACTTTGGTTATTGCTTGATCTCTCCATGTATCTCTCTTGGGTTTGATCACAATGAAGCTCTCCTTTTATTTGATTTTTTTATTACTGTCCTCCCCCTTTGACAACATTGGAAAAGACACCAAAATCCTCCCCTTTTCACCATGTCCCTTATGTAAAAAAATCATTATGGTCATGCTTAATCCTATGAACCTGGCATCTTAAATCTTGATATGTTGAAAATGCAACAACAACCTTTCTTCTGCATGAAGGAAGAGCTGGTGTAGGGAGGTAAGAAGAGAGACTCCCAATCTTTACCTCAAATACTCAAACTGTGCTCTAGGAAATGGCTTGGTGAAAATATCAACAATTTATCTTTGGTAGGAACATACTCCAACTTCACAATATGATTTGAAGATTGCTCTGTCAAGAAATGATACCTGATTGGAATATGCTTTGTCTTGGAGTGAAAAATTGGATTCTTGGACATGCTTATTGAACTTTTGTTTTCACAAATAATGGGAGTACATTGATCATATAACACTTGTACATCCTACAAGGTTTGATTCATCCAAAAGAGTTGAGTGCAACAAGAATTTGTTACAATGTACTATGCTTTAGTCGTAGATAAGGAAATGGACACTTTCTTCTTGGTCAACCATGAGACTAGACATTCTCCAAGAAAGAAAGAACCACCACTTGTTCTCTTTTGATCATCTACATCACCTACCCAATCAACATCATTATAAACAATGAATTAAAAATATTTACCTTTGGGGTACCTATTTTCACTACTACAACTACCTCCAAAAATTTCACTACACTCAAATTTTGGAGCCTACTATCATCATCGTATCTATGTGCCACCTTGATGATAAAATGTTGTCTCATGCTATTCTATGTGTTTCATGTGTTCTTGAGTGGTCTCAAGTGTCATCGCATTGATTAGAACATCTTTAGGTGCATTTCATGGTCGTAGCATGTTTGTTGTTGTAAAAACGACACTTTTGGGTCGCAGTCACAATCACTTCACTCGTTATACTTGGGGAATGCATGAAAAGTGGTGTTTTGATGTACAATTATTATATTTCAATCTTTTCCAAGTTTTTCGATGAGTTTATATGTATCACACATGGGTTTATGTCTAAAACTCATCATGTCTTCCAATTTTCCCATATCCCAGACTTAGACAAATCTTTGGTTTCAAAGCAAACCCATTTAGGCCAAGAGTGCATGAGCACACTCTAAAGCCTTGATCAAGGATCCTTCGTTGTTTAAAAGTATGACATGCACCCCCCAAGAGCACAAAGCACACTCCTTAATCCATCTTTCCCCTTCCTTGTTCTGAATTATGCCCTTCAAAAACCAAGCCTTCCTTTGAGTGCGCTCCTCTGACTTAAAGGAATGTACCCTCCTTGAGAGCACTCATTCAACCTAAAGGAAGGTGCCTTCCTTGAGTGCATGAGCACACTATTAAGGCATGATACTTCCTCCTTCATCCTTTGTGCTTGCACCATGTGCGATCCTTAGCCTCGTGAGCACATGAGCACACTCTGAAGGCATGAATCCTCACCCCCTTCAACCTTCGAGAGTGTGCCATTTGACCCCCTTGGTTTCTTGAGAACATGAGCGCACTTCGAAGGCACTAAGCCTCATCCTTCAGCCTTCAAGAGTGCACCCTACACCCTCCATATCTCCCTTGAGCACAAAACACACTTGGGGAGCCCAAATACCTCCCCTTATTCCTTCGGACTTGCACCATGAAGCCTAGAATGATTTCCTCCCTCCCTTGAGTGCATGACCACATGCCGAATCCCTAAAGCCTCCTCCTCTCAACCCTTCAGCCTTTTAAAGTGTGACTATGCACCCAAAAGTTCCTTTTGCACCTTTTGAACACAGTAAAAAGGAATGAACATAAAATCCACATTAAACATGATAGAATAGCATTTTTTAGGATAATAATTTCTTGTTATGAGTGATTGCAAATACAGGTATTCTAGAAATAGCATGGCACACATGCACGAGGAAGATCAGGAAAAGGGAACAAACTTAAGGAGGCATTGAAAGAATGAAGAACGCACTTGAATCTTGATTATCAAAGCACCCCGAAGACTCCATTTGATCAAATACCCTTTGGAGGGTAGCGACATCAACAATCGAAGCTTCTTGAAGAATGAGGATATAAGTGGCAGCCATGTCACAACTAGGAAAGGTCCATGGCATCAATCATTATTAGTCCTAGTCATCAAAGAGAGTGACATGTCATGTTCTTATCACACGATGATGTGGAAGTCATGATTAATTGTTGTAATTATTGTAAATACAAATTAGTAGAAGACCAAGAGTCGTGTATGAAATAAAGAGTCATGGAAGCCCAAAGAACATGTAATACCAAAATTCATATGTAATTCCAAAATTCATTTGGAATTCCAAAGGTTGTAGAAGTCCAAAGGTCACTATAAGTTGGAAAGTCAAGAGTCATGAGGATGTGAAAGGTCATGTCTCAAGTTATAAATAGATCTTGATTCCTCATGTAAAGGAATTTTAACCCTCTTCCACAAGGAATTAGAGAGACAGAGTTAGCACTTTTAGGGAGCAAGTATTGGCTATAACACTCTACTATTGGAGCTAGTGTTGCTCATTGTATTTATGTATCTTAAGACTTTTTACTTAATACTTGAAGCCTTTTGGCCAGTACATTTTCACACATGGATTGTCGATGTTTCTAAGACTATTCTTTGAATTTTTATGATTCATGTTTTCTTTCACATGTATTGAAGTAATTTAACTATTTCAGTGACTTTTGTGCTTAACTTATTGGAAATGTGTTGTAATGGTTGTAACGATTGCATCTATGTGAACTATTTTTCTTGATGTAAGATGAAGCTTTCTCATATTTTTGTGTCTCCATTAGGGTATTACTATTACTTCTCTCTTAGAGGCTCACATTATTTCCCCCCTTGTGTTAAAACAACCTTGATACATCTGTAATCAAACATTCACAAGGCACACTCATTCTCTCATTCAAAAACACATGTGTGCTTCTCTCTCATGTTATTAGCTAAAGCCAAGGAATATCTTTAAGAAAACAACAACCTGTCTTATTCTGGATGGGGCTCCTACTCAAAATAATGTGAGGTCTAATTGCGACTTCACATTAGGGAGACACCCTTGGTTGATGGATTTCTAACATTGTCAAGAGTTGGCATTAGAAGGAGGGCCATATGAAAAGTTGTGTTTGTTGAGTCTATTTGAATATCTTATCTTAAATGGCTCTTTCGGAAATCACAATCTCAGAGATTTTTTCTAACCTACCTATTGGTAAAATTTAAATCTCTAAGGAACTCATTCATTCCTTGTCCCAATTCACGTTTGATGGTGAGGGTGGTACCTTTCTATCTGAGAACATAAATGGTTTTCTTGGGTTTTGTAAATCTCTTGAAGTCGATGATGAAGATGTTATGTTTATTATATTCACCCTCACTCTTGAAGGTCATGTTAATTAATGCTTTTATACCTTACCATTCACTTCCGTTCATTCTTTTAGTCAATTTCTTAAGGAGCTTCATCAATAGTTTGATTGATATGATTACTAAGATGTTTGTAAAAGAATCAATCAAATTGGAATGGATCCTGATGAATCAATTGAGGATTTTTCTAATAGATTCCTTCACCTATGTTATGAGTTTCCTGAAGAAGATATGGATTGGGATTTCTTTAAGAAGAATTTTAAAAAACTGGTTTGGACTTCTTTAAATCGGTTTGAATATAAACCTCTAGACATTTCTATTCTCCAAAAAATTTGAAATTGTGAGATGCCCATAATCTCATAGGAGGAGCCTACTGTTCCTTTTATTCCTTGTTCTCCTCCTTTTCCAGTACCAGTTTGGTGCCCCCTTGTGACAAGGATGAATATGGGAAATCTACAAATCAAATTCCTAATCCATCTTCTCAACCATCATCTATTTCCCATGATCTTGATCTATTTGACGATAATTTTTAATGGTTCATGAAGCATATGGTGAAGATTAATCCCTTCATCCCATTAGATTGTATTAACACTCATAACTCTAGTATTGAATCTAATTTTGATTCTTTTCATCCTCTATCACCTCTTTCTCATGATCCCTTGCCCCTTGATCCGCTTGATCAATCTCTTCCAAATCTAAACAATGATCAAGTGCAAGGTAGTCATTCTTCATAGGTAGATGAGCATGAAGGTGATGATTCTCTTAACTTTTCTTTTCTTTTTGAAAATCCTCCATGTCAAGATAATTTTCTTCCATCCTTGATTGATTTTGAATCTAAGAATCTCATTGATGGGTTAAATAAACTTGTTTAATTGGACTTAAGTCTTGGAAAACATTCATTCTGCTGATTTTGACTCCATTATTGTATGTAATGATGGTTTCCCAAGTGCACCTACTGATATTTCATTTTCTCAAGATTTTTTTTTTTCGAAATATTTATATCTTGAATCTAATTCAGTTAATGAAGGTGTTTTTATTGAAACTACCTCTTCACCTCACTATCCCTTGTGTTCCAACTTTTCTAAGGCATTAACTTGTGAAGGGGATATTTCATCTAATGGGTTGGATTTTGAATTGACACATGGTGGTGAGATCATTCATGATGAAGAGGAAAGTAGTAAAATTATCAAATATTCATTCCATTCCTTATCATTTTTAGTCTTGCATGAGGAGAATTCCTTAGTACAGGTTACTCATGAAATTCGTTCAATCTATTCATCCTTAGAGGTGAAAAGAGAAGAAAATTATAGCTTGGGTAATTTGTTTGTTAAAGAGGTAAATTCTGAAAGAATCAGTAATGTAGATGTCTTCCAACCTGATACTATCTATATTGTTGCAATTATTAATTGTAGTTTTCCACATAGCATGCATGATCAAACTGAACCTTCAAAACATAATTCTATAATTCTTGAAACTTTTGGGACTCATCAGGGAGTTGAGGCACTTCAACTTTAGTTTATTGTTATGTTAGGCTTTCACAACTCTAGTAAATCCCCCAAACTAAATCAAATTTGGATATGCTCACATAATTATTTCCTTTGTGTGGTTTTATTGGATGTAAATTTCTTCTTGAAATAATTATGTCATTTTAGACATAAATCTTATGACTTTCAAGATTTAATTTTTTGATCAAATTGAAAAAAAAAATAGTCAACTTATCTTCATGCAAATATCTTGAATCTAACTTGGCTTTGGAGTATATACCTTCCATGAATATACATAGCCATGGCGTTGATCATTTTAAATATTATCATCAATCGAAAGATCCATAGCCATCATATACTTTTGAAAATAATCAACACCTAGTCCTTCTTGTGAATGTTATAATGCTACTAGATCTCCTCTCGAGTGTTAGTAAATGATTATATTATTTGTTGAAACAAGTTCCTCTTTTTCACCCATTGCATCTTGACTAGTTTTAGGTGTTTTCCATACTAGCATTCCTTTTTTATTCTTTCAATGATTATGATTCTAGTCCAACTTGTCACCAGTTCGAACAAAACAGTTACTACATTCAACTTATGAGGGAGATGATACTTTTGTTTAGATCATTCACCAAGCTATTCAAATTTATTTATCCTTATTATTTACTAACCAAGAGTCTTGTGTTTTAATCAGTACATCTAATTGCGGTTCTTATTCTAACAACTTTCATCCAATTGATCATTTTCCTACCAGTATATCTCATGACAGTTGTTTTACATCGAGTGATCCTTATAGTCTATCTTCTCAATTTTCAGATGCCTATCAAGAAGTTGAGGAACTTTAGCCTCCATTGAAGGTTATGTCATGCCCTCACTATCTTTACAAGATTTATGAACCTGGTCAAATTCATTTTCCCTTACAATACTCCCATGTTCATTCTATGACATTAGGTGAAAATTTATCCTTACAAAAATATTAGGATCGTCAAAAGGAATTTTTTTAATCTCATGATCCAATTTATCAACAACTAGAAGCATCTTTCTTATCAAGCACATTTGCTAAAACCAAGTTCTGATTTCTCTTGATGTTTGCTAAGGAAGACAATTCAAGTGCAGGTACATTTATAAGGAGCCATTGAGGTTTGTTTGCTTATGTTTTTCATTGAAAAAGTAAGGTGGAAGGTTGGGTAATGTCAAGTGACATGACATCTCTCTCTACATATAGCAAAGGTATTTTACCTTTTGTGTAAGATATTAAATTTCTTATATTTTTTGTTTCACATTGTATTACACCGATTTTCATTGCTAATATCTTTGTGATTGCAGGTTCGGAGAAATTATGTTGGCTTCACTAGAGATATCATTACACTTAGCCCTAAAATTTTATATGCTTAGGTTAGGAAAAGGCTTTATTGCATTCAGTTCCTATTCCATTGCATCCACCTTCTTTCCTCCTCTCCAGCTAGTCTTTGAATTTCTTTTGTTTTTGTATGATGTTTTTGGCTTTAGTCTCCATTTACATTGTCACTTGTTTATTCTTTTGGTTTTGAATGTATTTTCTTTCTTGTTTGCTTAATAATACCTTCTATGAAATATTGCATCACCCAAAAGACTTTTTAGTGTAATAAAAGAGAAGTGTGATAACCACATCAATTGGTTTTTTGTTGTTCTCTTTCTTTGTTTGGGAAAATGCCATAGGTTTAGCTATGTCCAGATGAAAAATACGATTTTTCCAATAGGAGAACCTTGAGGGAAGCTATTAAATATGTGCATGTGCTAGTATCTAAGCTACTCAACTTGGTATACATCTACTTTTGTGTTAACACCTTGTCAATCTAGTAGAGAGGGGATAAGGGAAATCTAAAGCGAGAAAACCAATATCATAGGTCTTAAGATAATTCTTTGAAGAGGAAACCTCTTCTAGTCTCAATAAGTTCCACCCATTGAAAATAACAAGTGTCAATGAATAGTTCTATTAAATAAATAAATAAAGGGTGAAAGAAGATAAAGTCTTCCTCTGCAAGGAGGTGGAGCAAGCGACTTCATCGGGGTACTAACCAGGCTTGTTGGCAGCGAAGCAACATTTTTGCTCCTGAAGTGACTCCACTAAGGTACTATCCAATCCTACAGGTAGTGGAGTAACACCATAGATGAAAAATCATAATTTGAATATTGTAAACTTCTCGTGCACATTACTTTTTCCTCGATTCAAGTAATTGTGATATGGTGTATATTTTCCTGTGTGTTCAACCAAGTAAATGAAAGTGATATGATATGTATAAAACCAAGTCGAAAGGGGAAAATCAAGGCAATCAATAATTCCTAATGTTTTGAACCTGTTGAAGGCCCTGAAAATGGGGTCAACAACAAGGGGGATACCTGCCCGGTCTGGACCTTGGTTGGCAGCTCCTTATCCATTTGGTATAGTGGGTCTGACTGGGGATATGGGACCAGTTTCCCAATTCAGTGTGTGTGTGTGAGAAAGATGGGTATTTCTGCTCTTGTATGGAATACTTCTATCCTAATTATAATCTAATGCTATGCTATTGTATTCTAATAAAAAGAAAAATATCAAAATTTATGCTAACCTGGGGTGTCATCTTTTTTCTATGCGATCTAAAAAGATTTCAAACAATAACTAGTAATAAAGATCATTCAGCTATCATAAGAAAGGAATTTGATAAATATGAACTACTTCATATAAGAAGTTAGACAAAACAGTTGTGAAAACATATCGCATAAATGAGCTATTCATACACTAAACATAAACAAATAGTTATCACCGTACAAAAGTGCCAAATGATAACTCA
>APFE031564929.1:172197-186378 GCA_000404065.3 Pinus taeda
GAGCTTCAAGCGACAATTGATTTATCTCTCCTTGATTTAACATCCACTAAGAGTATAGAAGTGCAACATCAGTAGCAGATATCAAATGCAAATAAACCCTATTCCATTCATTCACCAAAACCTCCTCTGAGGGTGCAAAAGTGCATGTTCTGAGGACAAGTTTTTGATAAATTTCTAGGCCCTTCTCTAAATGCATGAGAATGGTTTAAATACTACTGACTAATTCTAAAAATAAATTATTACAAAAATAAAGGATGCGGCTTAAATGACCATCCTCTTTTTAGGAAAATAAAACGAAATTAAAACTAAAATTAAACTATTTCTGTATATGATCTCTAAAATCACATTTATGCAGCATCTGTTTAAGGAGATTTGGGTGGCTGACTTCCGCTTTTAACTGGGCTGAGAAAACAGAATCTACAAGAGCTGGCGCCGTTTTTTCGGTTGCATTTTTAATGCACTTAACATTCATCCATTGGCTATGTGGTTTCACCAGGTATGTCCAGTAACAATCCCAGTTTAACTTACTTAGCCTTTCGATTACTTTGGCCTTTTCTTGAGCTCTCTGTTTCCAATCTGCGTCTAGCTATTGTACGTTTGGTAAGTACCCTGGAGTGGTCTCTGTGATCAAATTTGCTTTGTGTAAATTTTCATTTACACAATCAATAAGTCTGCTGGCCGTTGTGGCTGCTCCTTCTGCTGCCTGTTCTACCCCTCTGATTTGCTCGTCCCATTTGTTAAAGAGCATTTCCTTGTGGTTTTCATTTATTCTTGGTGCACCTGCTCTTTTACCCTCGTCTGTATCTTTCCACACCAAATATTCAGTCACTCATTTATCAATAAGATCATAGTCACTTCGCAAGTCTACCACTTGATTACTGGTTTTATCCCTAATTTCACAAAAATGACCCCACTGCGATATCTTTTCGCCCAATGCTTCTTGCTACTGTAGTAATTGCTCATTCAAGGAAATGGACTCCGTAATAAATTCTGTAAGTTTAGGGTCATCCTTGTGCATCTCTCTCAAATCTTGTAACTGCTTTCCTTTCTCATCCAAACTTTTTTGATAACTTATCTGCATCTCCTGGAAGTCCTGTTGCAACTTTTCAAGCTGTTTCTATGCTTCATTATTGGCATGGGCTTGTTGCAATTGTTGTTGCAGTACTTGTATCTATTCTTCCTTTTCCTTTATCAATTGTTGTACCTCAGATGCTTTGTCAATAGTAGCAGAGGCATATGCTCCTACGATCTGAGATAGTTTGGTGAGATTTTAAGTAGGATTGCTTGTGGGATCTTTCCACAAGACGTCTAATTGTTTCGTGTTTTGAGAGATCGTGCTCTCCAATTTCCTTTTCTTTCTCTATTTTCTTACTACTAATTTATGTTGTGGGCTATAGAATACATCTAGGGGAGGGATTTCTTCTACTTTTAGTACAAGCTCAGAGGATGGAGTAATAGGAATATGCTCCATATTCGAGACTTTTCTAATTGTTCCTGTGACTACTTCTTTTATTATCTGTACATCGCTGACATTTGTCTTCATGGTTTGTCCTTCAAGATTGATCAAGTCATTGAAGGTTTCCCATTCTTTGTCTAATTCAGCTATGACTGGTAGTGCTTGGATGACGAGAGGGGGAGGATCTCTTTGCGGGGAGGCAATAACATATTGATGTAGAAGTTCTTTTGACTGGGCAGTATCAGTCGCTGACCCTTTGTTCTTATCTAGTTCATTTCCAGATCTTTTAGAGTGTTCAGACACTTCTTTTTCGGATTTGGACTTAGATATGTTGGTACTTGAACTTCCACTGAGGCTAACAGTAGGAGTTGGTTCTCTTGAGGGTTTTTGGCATAGCTTTTCTAAAGGAATACTGGCTAGCCTTCTTTCCCTGTATGTTTTGAACCTTTGAAATTCTTCTGGGGATAGCTGCAATTGGGTTGTGTGCAGAATTTCCTCCAATGTGTTTTTCTGTTGAAATATATCATCAAATAAATCTTTTTCTCCGGAGAACACCTTTATCTTGACTGTTGTTGTAAAATTTTGGGCGACCTCATAATGGTCAAATGGCCTTGCTGTGAATTTGAATAGCTGTAAGCACATGATATTCTTTACTTCTGCAAAGGTGTGGCCTACATCAAATAGCGAGAAGGCCCCACAGGCTACAAGAAACTGTGGCCATATAGCCTTCTTTTTGTCTTTTAATTCTTAAGTTAGGCCTCCTTCCCCACAGGTTTGGTAGGTGATCTCTCGAGCTAAGAGTTTATCCGGGATATATAAAGGTAGGACATGAGGGGGTGCAGAACTTCCAAAAACCCTGACATATGTAAACATTTCTTCCCCGAACCATCTTACGACAGTGAGGATGTCTACTTCTGCTTCAGGCGAGCATATCGGAGGGTCTTTATCGTACAAAATTATATACAAGGGAAACATAACTCCATGAAAAATTTGGTAGAAGTATGGAACGAACTGAGAGTCCCATAACTCTTTGTGATAGACATGAATGGGTAGAGGGTCTTGTGTCATCCATTTCCAACCCATAACAGGAAACTTAGAAACATAACATATTGCGTCCATTATATATGCGGAAAGGTAAAAAGGAGGATAAATCCTCTGAGCCGTAGCTCTTTTGGACCGGTAACTGAAAATGGTTGTGACCAGGTTATCAGACAAAATTTTGGCCTAGTCTACAATGGTGGCATTTGTGGCAGCAACCAATAATGGTAGCCACTCGGATGAGAATTTGTTAATATCTCGCATTCCAAATATTCTACAAAACATGGCAACAACAAAGCAGTATGGAGAGGTAAGGGAACCAGTACTGTACATACTGTTTTTATATTTCTTCAACGGCTCGTCTCTCCTAGACCAGTCTTTGGTAGTTTCTACCAGGTCTAGATCTTCTTTTACAAATTTCTCTATAAAATGTCTATTGTAGATTGCCTATGGCTCTGATAGATGATACATAAGCTTTAAATCCTGCATAGCAAATGAACCAATGAGTCCTTGACCATGAATTTTGAACTGTCTATTTTTTATTTCTGCGGTATCCAATATCCATTTGACCATGTCCGTGTATGGGAGGATTTTTGGCCTTGCTCCTATCTGATGTAGAAATGAGCAGGCTAGCTCTACGAGGGATGCTTCAGAAGAACTTTGTGAGCCTACAACTATTGTAACCTCCATTACTCTGGGATTCTCCTCTTCGAGCATGTTATACATGCCTTCCCACGTAGCTATTCCCGTGTCTCTGTTGCAAGCCATGTCTGTGCACAAAGGCGCCATTTTCTCTTCTTCGGAGCTCAGGGCTTTGTTTTCCTTTCCCATTTCAACCTGCGTATTGTTTTGTATAGTCTTCTACTCTCCGTGCCTGCAATTCACAAGTGAGGTGAAAATGAATGACAAGGAAGGGTGATGGGAAAGTTTTAAATGCCACAGACATACCAAATATACCACCTTACGTGAAATGTTCTTTGAAGAGCATGCACCCATATTCTATTAATAATTGACAGCTAATTCTTTTATTAGCATTTAAAGTGCATAACCATGTGTCAGCTTATGGAAACTACTTTTCTTGAACAATGAGCCCGAAAGATTTGCGATGGAGCGATTTTGCGAGTTTCTATCGCAACATCACAGATTGCAGAATTGCAAAATCGCAGAATCGCAAAATCGCAAAATCGCAAAATCGCAAAATCGTAATATCACAAAATCGCAAAATCGGAAAATTGAAAAATCGCAAAATCGGAGTGTCGCAATATCACAATATCGTAGTGTCGCAAGAATATTATGTATGACAAATTTCGGTAATCGTGTTCCTTGCGAGATGCGATGTGGCGATTGGTGCCATCGCACATCGGCAGATTTTTGAAGTGTTTTAAGTAAGTTATGTTGAATGCGATGCGATGTTTGGTCATTATCGTTATCTTGCGATTATTGGGATTGTGCTTATGAGGTGGCATCCCGCTATTTTCTTGCGATATGATTTCTCTTGATAAGATAATTTTTTACCTTATCATAAACTTAGATTCCAAGAGTTTCCAAGGGGGCTTCCTATGCTTATGATGGTAATTTTATTTGTGAACAAGAAATGTAAACGCTACTTTGATTTCTTTGGATTTTAACTAAGGGTTTCCCCTTATTTAGTATTATTGATAATACTAAATAAGGAGGGTGGTTGTTGGTGGCCACAACAATTGGCGACTCACTTGGAAGAACTAGTTATCTCTGTGTTTCTGTTGAATTTTCTAAACTTCCAAAACAGAAAATTTCTCAGAAAATTAAACTTTATTATGGAAAGATAAAGTACAACATGCTCTAACCTGTCATGATATTTTGTTTCAACTATTTTCAACTTTGATTATTTTCTCCCTCAAGTTAGTCCTTGTATTTACATCAGCCATTACTTGATTTGTAAATATAAAACAAAGTCTTCTCTGTAAAGTAGTTTTAAATATGCTCATTTACCATAGGTAGAGCCTCTGCTACTAGCAGGCATTTATAGCCTCGACAGGGTTACCTATTTCCCAGCAATGATCCTATATCCTACTTAAATAAACCTACAATTCTCAAAGAAGAATCCACATCCACACTTATTGCTTTGATTTTCTTTTTATTCTTAAAGAACAATGTCTTGGTTTGGTAGCCAATCTATGACATATTCATTCACTCGATTTATAACTTTGCTGAACAAGCTGGCTCGTGATGAGACCCCTTGCCTCTTGATTGTAACAATCTTGAGTCTTTTCCCTATTGTGGTATGCAGTATTTGGCAAAGTCAGCAAGTTATAATATCGGTGATTCTGATAAGCCGGCTCGTGATGAGACCTCTCATTATTTAAGATGAAGTGTATCCTTGGATTGTTCCTCTGAAAATTGTGATTTCCTTAGCGGGGAGGAAGTCATTGTTTCCTTTAGATAGCTCTGGATGACAATGATAGAGTTTTTGAAAGTAGCTATTCTACAGAGAATCTTTATTTTGTTATTGACACCTTTCATTGCACTGATATAAAACAATTTCTTCACTAAAGGTTACTTTCATCAAACTTTATGAAGTTGAAACTAGGGTCATATCTAGGTTAGAATCTTTAACTGTATCTTTCAATAATAAAGATCAATTTTCCAAAAGATTTTCTATTTATACAAGCGAAAAATCAAAATCTAAAAAGAGAGTTGGTGTCCTTTTCATAAATGCCTAATGTAGCCATTCACAACTGATTTTACTATGGGATAATTGTTTTTTGAGAACGATCACAAATTTTCTAATGAGAAGTAATTTTGTCCTTGGATATTTATAAAATATGAAAAGGGCTAGTCACTTCATTTATTTTTTACCTACAGACTAACTAAACTAATTCTATTCCTATTCTAACAATATACATAAAATTGATTTGGTATAATCATATTTCCAGTGTAACCATTCTCTCATTTTCGTCCCTACATAAATATATAGTTCAAATATTAGTACTGGAAACGAAACTGTTACTGAACTTAGAACATTAAATGTGGAACAAGAATGTACAACTATTGTTAGAATTTTATTTAGAATTTCGTTCTTATGGAATTTTCTTTCCAATTGAATACCTATTGGATCATAGAAATCTGGATGGATTTCTATTAAGGATTGATAAATGTTCAATGGAAGAGATGACAGGACAAATTGAAGATATGGATTTTTGGATTCAAAGGCCTGGAAGTTATTATTAGTGTTACATGTAAAAGTTAAACTTTTGACAATTCTTTGTGAAAGAAACGCTTCCAAACATATTTCTTTAAGTGAATCAATGAAGGATGAATGGAAATCTCTCAAATGAAATGAAAAATTGTTAATTAATACATCCTTTTGTTGATATTGTCTTTGATAAGATGGGAGCTTTTGATCAATTATTGAGAGAGGATGAAATAGAAATAGCTTCTCATGCTCTTGAAAGACTTCATTTTTCCAACAGGGCCATATTGAATGTCTGATAGTATGGTTTTTAGTATGCCAGCATAATGGATCAAAAGTCTGAAAATTAAAATCTGAAAACAAATTTGCTTTTGTACAAAATAGGTAAGAAGAAAAAAATAAAATAAAATCATTATCTGTACAACTAGAGTTACAACACAGTTGGGATTGTTTTGTAATGATTTCTCTATCACAAGGATTGGCTATGATTATAGGATTTGAGTGATCTCGACTCCCATCCTGTGATTTTGAAAGGGGATCATGATTATGAATAGGAATGAAAGCTTGGTCATGATATGAATCATAGACTGGGATATTTTCTTGGGTAATGAAATCATGTAGATGATTTGCTGCTTTAGAATGAGGATCGGTTGGAATAGTTTCTGATTTAAAATACCTCTCATTCTCAGATATTATTTGAAGTTCCTGTTGATTCTCTCGAGATAAATCAACATCTTCATTGTCAAAGTAATCATCATAAATGACTTCACAAGATTCCCTAGATTTCTTTTCAATTTCATCGAGTATATTCAAACCACGAGGAATAAGGATTTCATGTCTATTAATGGAAAAATAATGTTCTCCAATTGTTTCTTTATCTTGAAAACCATTTAGTGGTGATTCATTAAGACAAGCCTCTTTACTTTCTGAAATATCATTATTATTGAGAGGGGAAAAAATATCATCATTAAAAATATCAAGATAAAGAGAAAAATGTGATTCTATTCATCATAGATTTTAGGTTTTAGATCATACCTTGATGTGATCGTGTTTTTTGAAAAAAAATTACTTTGCTTTTCTGACCTTGGAATTTGTTGAGTTGCGATCACATTTTCTGAATTTGCCTCAAAGTTGCTTTCAGATTCCAAGGTGACCTTTCTTCCAAAATTGCCACTTTTGTCTTCTAGTATTCGATCAAAAATATCTTCTAAGATTTGTGAAACTTCTTCATCATGATTTATTTGCACATCCAAATTGGATTTCATATCCATGTTAGAAGGGAATTTAACAAAGCTTGGAGTAATTTCATATGAGTCGGGAATAGGCGGTAGCGAATAATTATGATCAACACAATCTAATGATTCTTCACTTATGGGTTCATTCTCAATATTAAATTTTAAACAATTGAGATGAAATTGAATATTAAAATCTCTAACAGACTCATCTTCTTTTCGTAGATATTCAATTTCATCGTATACCTGATCATAATCATAGTAGTCAAATTTGCAAACGGAAACCATGACAAATTGATCCCAGCTGTGAATCGAGGCAACCGGAAGGGTTCTACACCATTTTCTAGCTTCTACTACAAATGTGAGAGTAAAAATTCTACATAAAATGCCTTCGTCAATTCCTTGAAAATTAGATTTTGAAACTCCTTGAATAAATTGAAAGGCATGATTAAAAGCAGAAGAATTTCTCTTACCATCGAATTTTACCTAAGACAATAGCCTTACCAATTCGGGTGGAGTGTTGGAAGATGCACGAACATGGATGCAACTTCAAATTGGAAGTTTAAGAGAGGACATCCTAATTGAAATGTTAAATTTGAAAACAAATTCCAACAGACAACATGTTTCAGGCCCTCCTTCTAGCGCCAAATATGTTGAAGGCCCCGAAAATTGGGTCAACAACAAGGGGGATACCCGCCCAGTCCGAACCTTGGTTGGCAGCTCCTTATCTGTTTGGTATAGTGGGTCCGACTGGGGATATGGGACCAGTTTCCCAATTCAGTGTGTGTGTGTGTGAGAAAGATGGGTATTTCTGCTCTTCTATGGAATACTTCTATCCTAATTTTAATCTAATTCTATGCTATTGTATTCTAATAAACAGAAAAACATTGAAATTTATGCTAACTAGGGGTGTGATATTTCTTCTATGCAATCTAAAAAGATTTCAAACAATAACTGGTAATAAAGATCATTCAGCTATCATAAGAAAGGAATTTGATAAAGATGAACTACTTCATATAAGAAGTTAGACGAAACAGTTGTGAAAACTTATCGCATAAATGAGCTATTCATACACTAAACATAAACAAATAGCTATCACTGTACAAAAGTGCCAAATGATAACTCAGACATCCATGCTGTAATATATAAACAGCTGAAAACTGAATATCACTTTAACACATAATCAGAAATGGTTAAGAGATAAAAGTACCATTTATATCTAGTCCTACTCATGAGCTTCAAGCGACAATTGATTTATCTCTCCTTGATTTAACGTCCACTAAGAGTACAGAAGTGCAACATCAGTAGCAGATATCAAATGCAAATATCAAATAAACCCTGTTCCATTCATTCAATAAAACCTCCTCTGAGGGTGCAAAAGTGCATGTTCTGAGGACAAGTTTTTGATAAATTTCTAGACCCTTCTCTAAATGCATGAGAAGGGTTTAAATACTACTGACTAATTCTAAAAATAAATTATTACAAAAATAAAGGATGCGGTTTAAATGACCATCCTCTTTTCAGGAAAATAAAACGAAATTAAAATTAAAATTAAACTATTTATGTATATGATCTCTGAAATCACATGTATGCAGCATTTGTTTAAGCAGAGTTGGGTGGCTGACTTCTGCTTTTAACTGGGTTGAGAGAACAGAATCTACAAGAATCGGCGCCATTTTTTCGATTGCATTTAAAATGCACTTAACAGTCATCCATTGGCTATGTGGTTTCACCAGGTATGTCTAGTAATAATCCCAGTTTAACTTACTTAGCCTTTGGATTACTTTGGCATTTTCTTGAGCTCTTTGTTTCCAATCTGCCTCTAGCTGTTGTACGTTTGGTAAGTACCCTGGAGTGGTCTCTGCGATCAAATTTTCTCTGTGTAAATTTTCATTTACACAATCAATAAGTCTGCTGGCCACTGTGGCTGCTCCTTCTGCTGCCTGTTCTTCCCCTCTGATTTGCTCGTCCCATTTTTTAAAGATCATTTCCTTGTGGTTTTCATTTATTCTTGGTGCACCTACTCTTTTACCCTCGTCTGTATCTTTCCACACCAAATATTTAGTCACTCATTTATCAATCAGATCATATTATCTTCACAAGGTTACCACTTGATCAGTGGATTTATCACTAATTTCATAAAAATGACCCCCCTGCAATATCTTTTGGCCCAATGCTTCTTACTACTGAAGTAATTGCTCATTCAAGGAAATGGACACCGTAATAAATTTTGTAAGTTTAGGGTCGTCCTTGTGCATCTCTCTCAAATCTTGTAACTGCTTTCCTTTCTCATCCAAACTTTTCTGATAGCTTATCTGCATCTGCTGGAAGTCCTGTTGCAACTTTTCAAGTTGTTTCTGTGCTTCATTATTGGCATGGGTTTGTTGCAATTGTTATTGCAATACTTGTATCTAGTCTTCCTTTTCCTTTAGCAATTGTTGTACCGCAGATGCTTTGTCAATAGTAGCGGAGATGTATGCTCCTACGATCTGAGATAGTTTGGTGAGATTTTCAGTAGGATTGCTTGTGGGATCTTTCCACAAGACGTATAATTGTTCCATGTTTTGAGAGAGCGTGCTCTCCAATTTCCTTTTCTTTCTCTGTTTTCTTACTACTGCTTTATGTTGTGGGCTATAAAATACATCTAGGGGAAGGATTTCTTCTACTTTTAGTACAAGCTCAGAGGATGGAGTAATAGGAATATGCTCCATATCCAAGACTTCGCTAATTGTTCCTGTGACTACTTCTTTTATTATCTGTCCATCGTTGACAATTGTTTTCATGGTTTGTCCTTCAATATTGATCAAGGCATTGAAGGTTTCCCATTCTTTGTCTAATTCAACTGTGACTAGTGGTGCTTGGATGACGAGAGGGGGAGGATCTCTTTGTGGGGAGGCAATAACCTGCTGATTTAGAAGTTCTTTTGACTGGGCAATATCATTCACTGACCCTTCGTTCTTATCTAGTTCATTTCCGGATCTTTTAGAGTGTTCAGACACTTGTTTTTTGGATTTGGACTTAGATCCGTTGGTACTTGAACTTCCACTGAGGTTAACAATTGGAGTTGGTTCTCTTGAGGGTTTTAGGCATAGCATTTCTAAAGGAATACTGGCTAGCCTTCTTTCCCTGTATGTTTTGAACCTTTGAAATTCTTCTGGGGATAGTTGCAATTGGGTTGTGTGCAGAATTTCCTCCAATGTGTTTTTTTGTTGAAATATATCATCAAATAAATCTTTTTCTCCAGAGAACACCTTTATCTTCACTGATGTTGTAAAATTGTGGGTGACCTCATAAGGGTCAAATGGCCTTGCTGTGAATAGCTGTAAGCATGTGATATTCTTTACTTCTACAAAGGTGTGGCCTACATCAAATAGTGAGAAGGCCCCATAGGCTACAAGAAACTATGGCCATATAGCCTTCTTTTTGTCTTTTAATTCTTAAGTTAGGCCTCCTTCCCCACAGGTTTGGTAGGTGATCTCTCGGGCTAAGAGTTTATTCAGGATATATAAAGGTAGGAAATGAGGGGGTGCAGAACTTCCAAAAACCCTGACATAAGTAAACATTTCTTCCCCGAACCATCTTGCGACAGTGAGGATGTCTACTTCTGCTTCAGGCAAGCATATTGGAGGGTCTTTATCGTACAAAATTCTATACAAGGGCAACATAACTCCATGACAAATTTGGTAGAGGTTTGGAACAAACTGAGAGTCCCATAACTCTTTGTGATAGACATGAATGGGTAGAGGGTCTTGTGTCGTCCTCTTCCAACCCATAACAGGAAACTTAGAAACATAACATATTGTGTCCATTATATATGCGGAAAGGTAAAAAGGAGGATAAATCCTATGAGCCATAGCTCTTTTGGACCGGTAACTGACAATGGCTATGACCAGGTTATCAGACAAAATTTTGGCCCAGTCTACAATGGTGGCATTTGTGGCAGCATCCAATAATGGTAGCCACTCGGATGAGAATTTGTTAATATCTGGCATTCCAAATATTCTACAGAGCATGGCAGCAGCAAAGCAGTACGGAGAGGTAAGGGAACTAGTACTGTACATACCGTGTTTATCTTTCTTTAGCGGCTCGTCTCTCCTAGACCAGTCTTTGGTAGTTTCTGCCAGGTCTGGATTTTCTTTTACAAATTTCTCTGTAAACTATCTATTGTAGATTTCATGTGGCTCCGATAGATGATACATAATATTTAAATCCTGTGCAGCGAATGAACCAATGAGTCTTTGACCATGAACTTTGAACTGTCTATTTTTTATTTCTGCAGTATCCAATATCCATTTGACCATGTCCATGTATGGGAGGATTATTGGCCTTGCTCCTATCCGATGTAGAAATGAGTAGGCTATCTCTGCAAGGGATGCTTCAGAAGAACTTTGTGAGCTTGCAACTGCTGTAACCTCCATTACTCTAGGATTCTCCTCTTCGAGCATGTTATACATGCCTTCCCACGTAGCTATTCCCGCGTCTCTATTGCAAGCCATGTCTGTGTACAAAGGCACCATTTTCTCTTCTTCGGAGCTCGGGGCTTTGTTTTTCTTTCCCATTTAAACCTACGTATTGTTTTGTATAATCTTCTTCTATCCGTGTTTGCAATTCACAAGTGAAGTGAAAATGAATGACAAGGAAGGGTGATGGGAAAGTTTTAAATGCCACAGACATACCAAATATACCACCTTACGTGAAATGTTCTTTGAAGAGCATGCACCCATATTCTATTAATAACTGATAGCTAATTCTTTTATTAGCATTTAAAGCGCATAACTGTGTGTCAGCTTATGGAAACTACTTTTCTTGAATAATGAGCCTGAAAGATTTGTGATGGAGTTATTTTGCGAGTTCCTATCGCAACATCGCAGATCGCAAAATCGCAAAATCACAGAAACGCAAAATCGCAAAATCACAATATCGCAAAATCGCAAAATCACAACATCGTAGTGTCGCAATATCGCAATATCGTAGTGTCACAAGAATATTATGTATGACAAATTTCGGTAATCATGTTCTTTGTGAGATGCGATCTTGCGATCGGCGCCATTGCACATCAGCAGATTTTTGAAGTGTTTTAAGTAAGTTATGTTGAATGTGATGCGATGTTTGGTCATTATCGTTATCTTGCGATTATTGGGATTGTGCTTATGAGGTGGCATCCCGCTATTTTCTTGCGATATGATTTCTCTTGATAAGATAATTTTTTACCTTATCATAAACTTAGATTCCAAGAGTTTCCAAGGGGGCTTCCTAAGCTTATGATGGTAATTTTATTTCTGAACAAGAAATGTAAACACTACTTTGATTTCTTTGGATTTTAACTAAGGGTCCCCCCTTATTTAGTATTATTGATAATACTAAATAAGGAGGGGGGTTGTTGGTGGCCACAACAAAACCTTAGCCAAAATCCATTCTCAGGCAAAGTGTTGGGTTGTGTTATATTCTTTCCACGACTAGCCCACGTAGTTAACTAGGGGGGTTAGAGGGGGGCAAAGCCCCCCCTTCGTTGCGCCAATTACATAGCGGGGGGCTCATAGGGGATTTGAGGGGTGTAGGTAACCCCACTTTATGGGGTCCAGGGTAGCGCCCTAGAAAATTTTGGTTTTGGAACCTATTTTAGGTTGGGCGGACCCACCTATGGTTTTGTGCATGATTTTCGCACATGTTTTTTGGGACGTGATGGTTTTTGGTCTACACGATGATTTTCAGTCCATGGTATTGGATGCTTCGGCATGTATAGATATGTATTATAAAATTGAAAGGAACATAATGAAAAATCAAGCTGGTAGTCCTGGTTTTGGGATCCAAGGGAAAATCTCTATGTATATGTGTTTTATGTGTTATGCTCTGTCATTGTTTATTTTATGTGTTTTAGAATTCATATGCAGGTAATTTTTGTACGGGGTTAAAACCTACATTTCATATCAGAGTTGTTTTGGCTTCAAAGGGATGCCTTTGTTGCTGAGGGGTTTTTCTCGGGCCTGTGGTAGACCCTGTTCAGTGGGAGATCTGCGAGCTCGATTCTGGTGGTGAAAGAAGATGGTGAGCAGTGGAAAGATAGAGAACGAGAAATTTAATGGTCAGAGTTTTGAGTTGTGGAAACTCAAGATGGAGGATCTGTTGGTGGATAAAGATCAGTGGATCACGGTAGATCTGGCTACTAAACCAATGGGAGTGTTCAATGAAGAATGGAAGAAGTTGGATCAGAAGGCAAAGAGCACAATACGATTGTGTGTCTCAGATTTAGTATCATTGAATGTATCAATGGAAGCAATTGTGAAGGCTTTGTGGGACAAGTTAGGGACTTTGTACCAATCTAAGTCTCTGGTGAATAAACTATTCTTGCGGAAAAAGTTGTATAACGTGAGGATGAAACATGGAGACTGGATGACAGAGCATCTAAATGCATTTAATACTATGGTAAGTCAGTTAGCATCTGTTGATATTAAAATTTCAGATAAAGATAAGTGCATTAGTTTGTTGTGTTCTCTACCATATTCGTGGGATAGTCTGGTTATTGCAATAGGTAGCAATGAAACTGCCTTGCAGTTTGATGAAATAGTCTCATCCGTGTTGAAGGAGGAGATGAGATGGAAAAATATGAAGAGCTAGAATGGTGATTCCTTGTCTATACGAGGACGGTCCCAGAACAGAAACAAAAATAAGTCATCGAGTGGGAGATCTAAATCTAGAGGGAGATCTAAATCTCCAGGAAAACTTGTAAAGGTGGTGTACTGGAAATTCAGAAAGGAAGGGCACTACAAAAGGGACTGTAAATCTAAAGCTCCTGAGAAAGGAAAGGGATCTGATGATGCTTCTTCAGTAGATGCGAAAACCACCTCAGATGAAGGTGGGGATGTGTACTTGGCTTCTTCAAGTACACATGTAGATCATGAGGCATGGTTGATTGACTCAGGTGCATCTTTTCACTTCACTCCACATAGAGAGTGGTTCTGCAAGTATGAGAAATACGATGGTGGTGATGTCTTCTTAGGAGATGATAGGAAGGCTAGAATCATTGGTCGCCGAAAAGTAAAGTTGAAGTTGGAAGGTGGAAGGGTTAGAACCCTTCTAGGTGTTCTGCATATTCCTGCATTGGCCAAAAATATTATTTCTATAAGCAAGTTGGATGATGCAGTTGTAAAAACCGTGTTCGAGAAGGATACCTGCAAGATGGTTCGAGGAGCATTGGTATTGATGCGGGGATTTCGGATTGGAACTCTGTACAAGTTGCAAGGTAGCACTGTTGTTGACGGGTGCAATAGTTCTATGGTTCCTGA
>APFE031564940.1:0-11601 GCA_000404065.3 Pinus taeda
GTCATTATTGGGAACAACATTGAATTTACTTGAGTATTTCCATCTATTTTATATCTCTCTAACTATATTAGACTTGTGGGATTGGCATGAGAGGATAGGGATGGTGATACTGAAAGTGAATTCTAGGATGAGATTAGATGAAGGAAATGGATATAGGTTATGTCAAATATGATTTTGAATTAGCTTTGTTTACAAGTGTTATAGCTTATTTTACGAACCTTGAGTAAATAAGAGAAACCTTTGAATTGTTAAACTTGATGCAAATATTTTCCTCTTGGTTTTTTCTTTGTAGCAGAATAAATGCTCCCAAGGCATTGCCATCTTGCATGTAGACTCTGTTATGCAATATACAACCAACAACTCAAACTCTTGTTGGCATTTTACTAGATGCATCTTTGGTGAAACTTTTATATTATTTCATGCCCTGTGAGATCAACTCAACTTACCTATCCATGAGTTAGATAGGGGTCAATTATTGTGGGCATTTCCTAAGTTCTTGATCTGTTATATGTGTAGATGCATCCTCCTAGAGAGTGAAAAATGGTTATGTAATATAACCCTGTCAAGAGGAGAAGAGTTAGTCAGAATTAGAGAGAGATATTTTCTATGTTTTGTGTTTCTAGATACTATCCTTGATCTAGGAGGAGACCGAGATTGCAAGTTGAGGAGGAGTGCTCATATGCTAATGGTATATCATATTTATTTTGGGTTGTTAATGAAAAGTTGATTCCTTGACCATCATATTGATTAATCTTTTCTAATTCATGTTATACATTATATTTTGATCAAGTTCACTCTAATGGATTTTGTAGGGTATTCGGTTTGATAGATATGTTGTTTGGATGTGTGTAGGTTCTTGGCATTTAAATGTAAGGAGGGAGATTTTCTAGTAGACCTTTCAAGCTAGAAGCACCAAATAACATCCTCCTAAGTTATAAGGTACACTATATTTCCACGTTTTGTAATTTCGATGTTTGTGTGCATGCATTTGGGATTGGTCTATTTGCATGTTCTTCCACACCATCTAGTGAATTCTAGGAATAATCCAAGGGGCAATATCACCTTGTATCATATTTATTTTTAATACAAGAAAAAGATAGGTATAGGTAATCGAAGTATAAACCTCATCGAGACTTTTATCCTAGTTCAGGATGAACAATGGTAGAATGCTTAACACATTAATGTTAGATGGGGAAGTGGTGTTTCGAGTGGGAGATAGTTCAGTAACATGTGAGAAATTACCCTTGGGAAGCGAACAATAGCTAGAAATGGTTTTAATCACTTTTCAATACCCATATGATGAGGAAAAGGAAAAATCCACCTAAAAAGGGGCTCACTCTAATTATTTAACTGGTGAGATAATGACTTATGAAAGTGATGATTAGTAGCTTTTCCGTGAGGATGATTTGCCAAACTAAGATTTAGAGACAACCCAAACTCCTTTTAGAGGCAACAATAGAGAATTTTTTGCAATGGGTGAAATCTTGATGGACCAATGCCACATGAAGGAAAAAGTCCCATGGGTCATGGACTTCTTTTCTCAAAGAAGAATCAATGATGATATCTAAGGAATAATCATTAGATAAATCTATGCTAGTAGCCACAGTAAGACAAAGGATGCAGGGATTATCTAGAATGATTGGTCATAAAGCATATATATGTGGATTTTCAACTCTATCGTCAAATCTCAGGGCTCAACCTTAGGTAAGTAGTGGAAACTACTAAGTGGATTATAATAGGGGTAGAGAGAATTTATAAAGGATTGCTGGAATGCACTAATATTAGAAAGGAAAAAAACAATGATAACACTCTATGGGGTAAACACTAACACTGATAAATGTAACATAACAGGTAAAATGGGATTAGATTCCCTAGTAGTAATGAATACTAGGTGCTACACATGTAAAATCATTGATTTTTGTAGCTAATGCATTAAGTATCCTACCTATGGCAAATGTTCACAACAATTAAGCTCAAAGGAATTGATAGGTTCCTGCACAAGTAGGGGAGCATGTGGTTCAACTTAATGTAAATTGAAGATCCTTAAAACAATCTAACATCTCATGAAACCTCCAAAAATAGTGGAATTCCTTTAGATCAGAGACACAAGTTGTTCATAAAAGTTTCCATTTCATTCCATAAGGTGGTGGATAAATACTTATAATGAACATAATCCTCATTCAAGCATTTATTTTAAAGTGCTACGTAGATTGCAAGTGATAAGCCATAGGAAGTTGAGAATTACATCAAGTCACCATGCAACTTATGCTCTAGGTGACACATGTGCTATAATGATTGGGATAAAGGGTAGGGAACCATAAGGTCAATATAACCTAAAACATGTGGCTTAAGTTTGAATTGCATGCTATAACTCATCTACATGGAGTTAAATTTTCCAGTAATTATTGGTCAACCATAAAGTTAATCCATCATCACGTCCTTTACATATCACCCATCAAACTATGGGAGTTGGACATGCCCCAAATCCTTACCCTATCTCCAAAGAGGGGGATCCAAAAGACAAGGCTAGTGGTTGTAGTGAATTCATAATAACATAGTCATACTGGAAGGTGTATTTGGATCACCTCCTTTTTAAGGAGAGCTAATGGGTTTTGGACATCTTCGTTTGACACTACATTCGGTAGGAAAGCTCATAAATGGAAGTATTTGTTGGGGCCTTAAACAAGATGTGAGACCATGAGTATATCATCCTAGGTTAGAAAATTTTGACAGAATCTCATTCCTAATTCTCCTCACCATCTTGTTACCAAGGCAAGGACATAGGTTGGAAGAATAAAGGTAGGGTTTATCTTTTTCTATTTTGGATATATTGAGGCATTGATCACCAATAGGCCTATGAAATGGGTTATCAAATTATTTGATATATTTTTTGTTTTAAATATATTAGTGATTGTGCAAGGGTATGCCTCCATTCCCAAGAGGCCTATGCAATGGGATATTATCTCAATGATCGAGCACAACCATAATAATCATGCCATTATGCCTAGGAGTCGAATACTCTCAACCATATGGGTAGTTAAATGTGCTCACCAATGCTTGAGCCAGGTATGTGGATCATCCAAGGAACATTATCATGATGTACTCCTCCTATTTATTAAAACCATAATATGGAGTTGAACTTATCATCAAGAGGATAAATAGGAAAATTCAAGTGTGATTGAATGTATATAGAATTTTTTATTCATTTGTGTGTTTGGGTGGCTCAGGGGGGTTGATTTCTATTGGTCGTGGATCTTATCTTCTCAAGAATCCATACATCACTTATTAGTATATGGATGGCTATATCTCAAGAACAAGTGGAAGTTCAACCTATATGTACACAAATTGAGCACCTAATAACACATATTTATAGAACAAGAACTACAAGAGAACATTTTTCATTGTACATAGCAAAAATGATGGAATATCCCATTTGATTCATTTTGTGCTTTTCGTGGAGGTCTATAGGAAGCGACAATAAATATGATATCCTCGTTATTCCTTGGAGGAATAGTCTAAAATGAAATTATGTCAATTCATTTTCTTCTAAGCTTGGTATATTGAATCTAGTCATAAGAATAGAATAATTCTTGGTGTAAGAGTAAAAGTAACTCCTTAGTATTTAACCCCCCACTACAAATGAACCTTCAATTACTACAACAAATGGGATGTCTTTATCCGTATCCTAGCAATGAGAGTATATAAGGTTCAAAAGAGTATCTCAGAGTTCCTTGGGGTTGGGATAAGAAGATATTTAAATGCCTAATTTTCTCATAAAAGGTTATCTCCACTAGCTCACCATTGGCTTGGCAGGGAAATAAAAGTAAAAGGAAATGGAACAAGCAGAAATGGAGAGTGCAACATAATGGAGAGGATGTTGTACGATGTATTCAAAAAGGATGAATTACTCATAAAAAATAATATATTTATTCTCTTCAAGATAGTTGAGTACATATTATCATAGGTACGAGGATTTACTTCACAAGAAATTCCTTGGTTATAGTCTAGGATAGCCTAACTACACCAGTGAATATTATAGAGAAAAAAATCAAAAGCATATTATTTGTTTATATGTGCTCCACTTTGTCAAAATATAGGGGATATAACTCAGTTGATAGACCTCCACTCTTCCAAATGGTTTATTGGAATTATGAACTGGATATTTGATCATCTAGGTGGTAATGATAATACCCTTTAAAAAAATAAATTATTTGATTTATTTGAAAATTTTATTTTTTAGATAAATTGTTTTAAGAAAAGCATTTTTAAATAAATTTTGATTGGTAAAACGATTTAAAGTATTAATGTTGTATTTATGGATTTTTTACAACAATTTATTATTATGTTAACAAAGTTGATTTTCTACATACTTAAAACAAAGATATAATATACTAGAGTAGCAGTTGTTTGCATCCTTAAGTATCTTAATTTCATCCTATCCTTTAATTCTTTATTTTGAAACAATTTCTCATAAAATTTAAATGTGATATTGTATTTATTTGTATAATAAATACTTGGTCATATGCATGCTATTAATATGGAAAATGATTGTTTTTATGAGGAGGAGAGGATATCATGTATTGCAATTAATTTTAATATTTCATGTAGTAAAATGTGTTTTTTTCCTTTATTTTTCTCCATGATTCTCTAAAGACATTGTAACCCTATACCTAACAACCATACAACATAACAATTATTATAAGAATTTCAAAGAGGACTTTCTTCCTATCCCAAATCCAAAGATCCATTAATTTTCAACTATTTTCAAGTATATAATAATTTTTCCACCGTCCATTTATCCTATTCTCATTGTTATAGTTCTAGTTAACCTTGTGGACAAAATAAATATTAAGGTGTTTGTACAAGGCCACTTCCTTAAAACTATTATGATCATACATGAAATCAACATAAGCCATCCTTTCAGATTTGATTATCATAATATTTTTCTTTTGCAATAATACCGATACTAGAGGAAAATTCCTTGAGAACCTTTAGTAGCTTATTGAGACCAAATATTATCCTCACCATGAGAACAATATCATCAACATAAAAGAGAACCATGATTTGTCACATTACCAACAGTTTTCCAACTCCAGGGTTGTAAGAACCCATGGTTTGATGAATGTTATTCATGTGGAAAATAGCCTATTTAAAGGTGGCAATACTCCATATAAATTTATCCTAGTGACCAAGGGGGTCTCAAGCAATGGTGTCTTTATACACCATCACTTCTCTCGATGTATCGTGATGCGAATAACTAATAACAAGGCCTATTATAAAAAAACTAATATGCTGCCCAAAGCCCTAAAATGTAGATAGAATTCATAAAATGTAACCTTATAAGAGGCAATGGTCATATTGATAGATGTTTCTTCCTCAATGGCCATATGATATTGAAAAACGTATATCAATGGTTGCAAGGCCACACAGTGTTGGATAAAATTGAAAGTGAAAAATGATATATTATAGTTGGGCCTTGCGACATGGTTAATATGGCTATGGGCCTTGATAGATTCCACTAGCTAGTGTTCAAAATTGATGGGACTACCAAATGATGGAATTATCTATGAGAAATGCATAGATCTTGTGAGTGAAAATATTTTTGAAAGACTAGGTCAAGGTATGGATCAACAAATACTAAGATGTAGTGAGAGAGTGGTTATATGGAAAAGAAAACAGAAATGGAGTCAATGGTTTGAGGATAGTGAAGGAGCTAGTGAGCCTACGATCCACAATGGTATGTAACACCATTTTTCTATGAAAAGGCAAAGGTTTTTGGTCCAAGGACAATGTGTTTTCCCATAAATTTGTAAGACATATTGTTTGAGCATGCATGTTGTGTAGGAGTATGGATTGTTTTAAGACATTAAGACTTTGATCAAACATACATGTAGTGTAGTGGAAAATGGAGTAATCAAGCTATGGAATGGACCACTTAGATAGGTACTAGGGTGGAAGGTGTATTATGCTAAATTGAGGGGGGTGAAGTGAGATCTCAGGGGAGATGGTTGATGAATGATTGGGACCAAGTTAATCTCCTTGAGTCAAGTTTAAGGAGCGAATTTCTAGGGTGCTTGGAGTAATCTTGAATTAGTCAATTTATCAATGGTTTTATAGCTTGAGGTTTGTGAGAATCCATGGTTTCGACCATGGTATTCATGTGGAATATAGCCTATTTAAAGGTGAGAAGACTTAATCATTTTCTCCTGCTTACTAGGGGGATGCACGGCAACAATGTTTTTAGACACCATGACTTTTGTCAGTGTTTCATGATCCTACTTGTTTAATTATATTCCCAAAAGGGTAAAATATATAATACAACCATGCTTAATTCATATATTACAATCAATTTCTTTTGACTAGCCCTCATTGTTCCTAGAATTAGAAATATTTGTTTTGTACAATGTTTACAAAAAAGATATCAACTTGAAAGGAACTTTTACCTCTTTTAACCTATTCTAGAGGTTAACTTTGAGCACTTTAGTAAATGTTTTTTTAAAGTCAATAAAACGACATAGAAGATTATTTTTATCATTTTGGCACTTCTTCAAATGAGGCTAATCGTAAAAAGGTGGTCCACACATGAATGCTAACTCCTATATCTAGTTAGGTCTTTTGTTCCATTTCCTTGGTATTTTAGCAATACACTAATGTTATTTTCTAAAAGAATTCCATATGGAATGGCTAAAATAGAGCTAATCGTAATGATCCTATAATTAGAAAAAATATTTTATCTTCCATTTTATTAATAGGAACAATAAGACTTATATTTCTAATGGAAACCCTACTTAATTTCTAAATTGAAGAGATTGTGAATGTAAGGGATGATGGTAGGCCCTTCAACTTTCAGAAGTTTTGCTTAGTAATGTTTGATGTCGTCAACTTCAATTTTTTTGAGTTGCTTAGCATCAAATTCTATACCATTTAGAGAAAAAAATTCTTCTTTTTTCTAAAGGATTTGAATGTCTTCCATGAAATTAGGGGATTTCTAAGCCTTATAAACTACATATCCCAATCTCTCAAATGATTCATTTCATTCTCTTTAATTTTGAGAGTTAGAATTTGCCACTAGAATTGAGAGTTGGGTTGGTGAAAGCTAATGATGATCTCTCATGATGCATTAATGGCAATGCAATCATGAAAATGCATCAATCTATTAAATTGGAGGGATAATTAGAGTTAAAAATGATGAAATGTAGAAAATGAAATAACTTTATGATATATAACTTTTATTTATAGAAACTATGTAAGACTATGTGAAAATCAAGTTTTCTTATTGGTTGTATGTTATCTTTCATGCATAAATAGTGTGTAGGTTTTGCTAGTGCTAACTTTGAGAACCTAGAAAATGGAATTCCTCTTAAAAAAAATTGAAATTGTTGATTAAAAATTTATTTTTTTGCATGATTGTTTTCACAAAAATTTTAAAATAATATATAAATATATTATAAATATATATACATTATATATAAATCTATATATTAAATATATATATATAATATATTATATATAATATAGTATACACTGAAACTACTAATACCCTTTTTTTAGTGCTTAGTAAGGGTCCTAAATTTCCAACACGTCTTGTTAGATTGACATTGCTTAGTTGAATTTTAGTGTAAATAATAACATATTAAAATGGATATAGCGAAAAAAAAAAATATATTAAAAGCAATAAAAGTCTCTCCTCTATCCTCTCTCCCTCTCTCTCTCTCTCTTATATATATAAATATATATATATATATATATAATCAATTTTATATGTGTATATAGTTTCCTCTACAATAATTTTGTGTACATTGAAAATAAGGGTAAAAAAAAGAGATATCAAGAGATATTTAGAAAAAAATGGATGTTTCAATATATTTGTAATACAAACCACTAAGTTTTCATCCTAATCTTGTATCCAAGGAAAATTGATTGGGATTTAAATAGGAATGCAACAAATTACAGAGATAACCATAAACACAGATATGCAACGAAAATAATACTTCATTTCATTAATGTAAAATTCTGAAATATGCTTACAAATAGTAATGGAAATAAACCAGCTAGGGCGATGGTAGCTTATCTCTTCGAGGAGATGTGGTGGCTACATGCCTCTGACCTATGTTACAATGAGGCTCGAAAGCCTATTTATTGTTTAAAAACAATGGAAAACCCTTCACATCCCAAAACCTAACCCTAAAAGATGAAACGCCAAATTGTGGGCCCTGTTTTCGGTAAGTTAGTACATCAACTTCCCGGGGTCATAATTTTGGCATACAATCTCCATTTGATGCATACAATAGCTTGTTAGAAAGATCTATCCGAGCACTACAACTTTGTGAAGGGAAACATCGGCCATGGTCCCATGTTGCCCCCAGATTTCACAAAAAACGTTGTTTAGGGCCTCAAAACGACTCCGGAAGTTCAGGACCCATAAAACTGCTAAAAATAGTAAACTGTGCTACAAGTTAGGAAATTGAAAACTGAAAGAGATAGTTGTGGGGGTCCAAATGGGATGGTGGGTAGCGACCAACATCCACCTGGATCAGTCGTCCCCCCTAGGAAGCAATGGTCGCCATTGCATTGAGTTCCTCCCTAAGATGAGGAAGCTTCTGCTGACCTAAGTTTTTGGTGAGCTGTTCTACAATCTATGATGTGTCCAGAAATGGTGGGAAGCATGGTCGATGATGGTCCAAATTGAACACTCGGTGCAAGCAAAGGAATGTATGAATGTTGTGCTTCAAACCATTATTGTCCGTAGCCTTGGTACTGGTGTAAGGACCATATCAGAGTGGTTTGAAAACTTTGGTAAGGCATTCTCTCTGTAGATGTAACCAAACTTTGTCACCCACCTAAAACTTATGTGGTACCCTTGTGGGTGAGGAGAAGCTATTCCTATGTTCTGTCATGACCGTATCTCTTTGTTGTTGCTTATGCATGGAGGAACCCTTTGCATGGGTCATGGATGTAGCAACGATCTTCCCCTTACTTTGGGAGCGAACCAAACAGAAAATGAATTTCCTAGTTTGGGAGATGAGCTTGCTGCCTTTCTTAGCAATGATAAAAGAGGTGGTGGTAGATGGGGCTACCTCTGGTATCCTGTATAATGAATTATTCAAAGAAATAATGACAGCACGAGGCCTTCACTCATACACAGCATGTCGCCTCCACAAGTATGGCTGGCTAGCCTAATAGCACATCACAAACATCCAAAGGTGTAACATCACACAATACCTCATCTATGAAGGGCTTGATGCTATAGGGAAGGTGGCACTACTGGCGAACTTTGAGATCTCATCCTTCATGAAGCCACCCGATACTGTACAGTTGTAGGTGTGGTACAGTTAGTAGGCCCAACTGCTTCACGACCTTTGCTGAAACGAGGTTCTTTTGGCTACCACTGTCGACAATGAATTGTAGCAGTGAAACCTTCACCCACATCTGTGAGTGGAAAAGATGTTCCCCCTCCTCTGGATCTTCAGGTTCATTCTTTTGGATCTTGGTGGTGGCAACAGTGGTGCTGGGATCCACATCAATGATCTACTTCCCTTTTTGCATTCCCCTTGTTAGGTTCTGGCTTAGGGTTGGAACATGCATCAGATTTGGAAGCCTTCAACTCAGCCACCAGCGACTAGTTAGTCCAACACTCACTTGTGTTATGAGTGGAACTCTTGTGGAACTTACACCACTTTCTTGTGTCCTTCTTTGGCTTCATGGTGTAGTTATTTTCTTGTGGCTTCGACGAGTTGTCTTGGGTCAACCCACCTTGGCTTTGTCCTTTGGGCTTCGGATTTGTAGATCCAAAGTCTCACTTCTTCTGTTTGAACTTTTGCTTGATTTTGACAGCGTATTGGTATGTTGTTTCAAGCGAGGAGATGTTCAAGAACTCCATCTCTTCCTAGATGTATCTGTGTAATCAGTTGTAGTATTTGAGTACCAGATGTAGCTTAGAATGCTTGAGACCCAATTGTGTGCGAAGGGTATGAAAAATGTTTGTGAACTCCGGCACATCTTGGTCCCTTCCCTGTTGCAGCATGGTCCACTTTATGTATTTGTCCTCGTAGCTTTTGACAGGGTAGTACTGCTCCTTGACGACATCCCAGAATGAATCCCAAGTGGGTGCAACTGAAAATAGTGAGCCTGTGCTTTCATTCTTCTGTTTGTAGTAGGTTTCCCACCAGTCCTTGATGTGGGGGGCTTCTTTAAGAAGAGCAAAAACAATCTTTTCCCGACTTGAAAATTCATGAACAGAAAAATACCCATCTAGCAGATTTAACCATTTCTCTACAACATCTATGTCTATTTGACCCTCAAATATCGGGATTTCAAAATTAACTTATACCTTAAATCGTGTGGCATTTCCAGAGTAGCTGTTGGAAGCCAATGCATCGCCTCTGGATAGCCGATGAAGGATCTACGTAAAGCTATCCATCATCACATTCCTTTGCCGCTCGAGGGCTTCTTTGAGCAAGATTTTGATAGGATCTCCTGCCCCCTCATCTTTTTTTTCATTCGCCATGGTAGGCTGTCGTGATTTGCAAGGCTGGTCTTGTAAAGGTTTGACCAGTTCAAGCCCTAATTCCTTATATCCCGACCTCGCTGGGGACATGCAAAGAAAAACAGAGAAAAAGCAGACCACTCTGATACCACTGATCCAGATTTAAACAAGAATGCAACAAATTATAGAGATAACCATAAACACAAATATGCAGTGGAAATAATACTTCATTTCATTAATGTAAAATATTGAAATATGCTTACAAATAGTAATGGAAATAAACCAGTTAGGGCGATGGTAGCTTATCTCTGAGAAGAGATGTGGCAGCTACATGCCTCTGAACTATGTTACAATGAGGCTCGAAGGCCTATTTATTGTTGAAAAACAATGGAAAACCGTTCACATCCTAAAAGCTAACCCTAGAAGATGAAACACCAAATTGTGGGCCCCGTTTTGGGTAAGTTGGTACATCAACTTCTTGGGGTCGTAATTTTGGCATACGATCTCCGTTTGACGCGTACAATAACTCATTAGAAAGATCTATCCGAGCACTACAACTTTGGGAAGGGAAACATCGGTCCATGGACCCATGTTGCCCCCAAATTTCCCAAGAAACATTGTTTAAGGCCTCAAAATGGCTACGGAAGTTTAGGACCCAAAAAACTGCTAAAAACAGTAAACTGTGCTACAATTTAGGAAACTGAAAAACTGAAAGAGATAGTTGTGGGGGTCCAAATGGGATAGATGGGTGGCCACCAACATCCACCTCGATCAAAAATTTCACACGTACTTGGGAGTTATCACCTTTCCTTGAAAATAGAAATAAAAATAACATGTGCATGCTTTAGGAACACATGCATGTTCGTAGAGCATGTGCATGTTATTGGTAACATGCACACATTCCTAGATTGTGTATACATTATTAGGAGCATATATGTTCCTAATAATTATTAAACATCTAAATACCCTCTAAAAAAATTGTTTAGGGTATTGAATTGGTTTTTATTGTTTAAATGAATTCAGTACCATTCAAAATTTTAGCTGAACAAATGCAACACAAATTTTGTAAAAATTTTACAAATTTTTAACAAAAATCATATCGAAATTTAAACTAT
>APFE031564942.1:0-19035 GCA_000404065.3 Pinus taeda
CTTCAAAAGTACAAAGTACAACAAAGTTCTCCAAAGCTTTCAAAAGCCATCAAGGAAGAACTACAATCTTAAGAACTAGGGACTAAAAAGACTAAAAAGACTAACAAATGAAGGAGAGAGATCTCCTATTTATACAAAAAGATGAGAGCCATCTCATTAATGAGAGTCCATGAATCTCTCCCTCTACCTCTAGAGTCCTAATCAAAATAGGAACTGATAAGACAAATGTCTTTTTAGAGTTACAATACAATTAGGAGATGTGACACATATCCTCATGATCCCATGATTCTTTCCACTCAAATTCGAATTTGGCCTTAGAGTGCCACATAAGGGTCTTCTAGAAGCCTCCTTTCAACCTACACATGTCAACAATCTCAACTCATTGGTTAGGTATAAGCTTATGCACATTATTTCCTAATTTTTAACCACAAATTCACTTAAAAGGCTTAGAATTAATAAATATTGGAAAAACATAAATGTGGCCCAATGATAATGAAAGTGGGATGAATGTGGTGACATAGTAGTGAAATGGAGGTGATATCATGGACATAATAGTGAAAGTGTAATGGAGATGAATGACATTTTCAAGACTCAACACTATGTTGGGACAAAAAGACTTAGTTCCTTATGACATCTATTATACCAATAAAAATTTAACTCCCACTGAGTTGAATTATACTGTAACTGAAAAGGAGTTCTTAGCTGTTGTTCATGCAATCAATAAGTTCAGACATTATATAACAGGCTATGAAACTTTTATTCATACTGATCATTCCACAATTATATATCTAATGAACAATCCCGTTACTAATGGTAGAGTTACAAGGTGGCTCCTACTTTTACAGGAATTCAATATTACTGTGTTAGATAGACCAGGGAAACAAAACACAATAGCTGATTTCTTGTTTAGGATTCAGAATACTAAAGAAGATTCTCCTGTAGAGGAGAAGTTTCCAGATGAATATTTATTTGCAGTAATTACTAAGACTCCTTGGTATGCATATGTCGTTAACTATTTGGTCACAGGGAAACTGCCTCCACATTTATTTCCTAGTGAAAGAAGAAAGATTATTCAAGAGAGTTCAAAATATTCATGGATTTCTAACGAATTGTTTAAAACAGGGCTAGATATTGTGATCAGAAGATGTGTCAGGGAAGATGAAATGCCTGACATTCTCAAAGCATGTCATGATGAACCGTGCAGTGGACACTTTGCTGACAAAAGGACAACATATAAAATCCTTTCTTTAGGATATTATTGGCCATCGCTCTTCAAAGATACAAAAAAATATGTCAAAAGGTGTGACAGTTGCCAAAGAGTAGGGAAACCTACCCTCTCAAAAGAGATGTCATTACAACCACAAGTACTCATTGAACCCTTTGAAAAATGGGCTTTAGACTTTATTGGACTTATTAATCCACCATCTAAACAGAAAACGTATATATTGGTATGTACTGATTATGTCACGAAATGGGTAGAAGCCAAAGAATTATTTTCTACTGCTGAGAATTCAGTTGTTAGTTTTCTTTATGAGGATATTTTTACTCGCTTTGGTGTTCCAAGAGAAATTGTGATAGATCAGGGAGGTCAATTCACATCCAAACTGGTGGAGAAGTTGATGGAAAAGTACAAGGTCAAGCACAGAAAATCTACTCCTTACCATTCACAAGCAAATGGTCAAGTAGAGTCCACAAACAAAGTAATTGAGAGCATCATTACCAAGACTATTCATCTACACAGAAGAGATTACGCAAAAAGACTCCCTGGATCCTTATGGGCCTATAGAACCACATGGAGGAACACAATAGGACATTCTCCCTATGAACTTGTTTATGGGAAATAAGTTCTGCTCCCCATTGAGTTCCAAGTTAAGACCTTCAAGATGGTAGTTCAATTGGGAATGGATCTATTAGAAGCTCAAAAGCATAGAATGGAGCAGTTGAATGAAATAGATGAGATCAGACAAGAAGCAATCCTAAGAACTGATCTAGTTCAATATCAAAGAGCTAAGTGGCATCACAAATACATCAAGGAGAAAAGTTTCAAGAAGGAGATTGGGCATTGCTATTTGATTCCAAGTTCAAAGATTTCAAAGGTAAATTTCAAACTCATTGGCTTGGGCCATATGAGATTGAATTTTTTTTTTAGCAATGGAGCGGTAAGAATCAAAACCATTGATGAGTATCAAACTCCTCTCATTGTGAATGGTCACAGATTGAAGATCTATCATAAGCCACTCTCAAAGGAGGAATTTGTCAAAATCTTTCAAGATAATTTTGCAATAAGGCTGGTGAAGAAGAATCCTTCTTCTCCACCAGCCTAGTCTTTGTTCCTTTCATTGTTTCTTTAGAAAAAAAAAAATCTCTCTCATTTCATTCATAGTTGTTCCATTTCATGTCATTTCACTTCACTTCATTTCATTCCATTTCGCCATCACATTCCACCAATAAAATTCCTTTGATGTCCAGTTTTCATATACCATTCATTCAGTCATCATTCATTTCCATCCATCTCCATTCACTTTGCCAAGTCATATATTCACTATGTCAGTTTCCACAATTGAATTTTGATTCCGCAATTAATACTCTATTACTCTGCAGTGACAGTCAAATGTTAGCCAAGTAATGATGAAAAATCGATGTAGGTATGAAAGAGGAATATATTTTGAATATGTTAGCACCGAAAGCACCAACAAGAAGCAACCAATCAAAGTTAGCGAACGGAAGTGGTAAGATTCTAAGGTATGAGCAAAATTAATTTCAAATAGCATTTTAAAACACATAATCTGTATAGTTGTAAAACCACCGGCTCCATCATGTGTAATGATTTGAATTGACAGCTTCCATAACTCCTCCATGACCTTTGCATAACTCCAACACGATCTCTGCATCAAATTCCAACGGCCTCATGATCCTCTTCCGAAACTAAATCGTACTTAATTGTATGACCGCATTATACATGTTGAACCAGTTAATCATGAAGACGTAAGCCAATTGACCATGACTCTCCTCTGCCGCACCACTCCATAGTCATTATATGAATTTGCTAACATCCACTCCGCAGCCTTTTAGTTCAAAATTCTGCCAGAATCACTCTTTCCATACTCTCACATTGAGTTTACAATTGTCAGTTCTAGGTTGTTTTTACAAACCTCTGCCCTGCGAACTCATTTTCATTGCATGCTTTGTGTTCTTTCTATTTTCTAACTACTAGTTTTCTCCGCAATCCTCCTCCATCTTCCACACATACAACTGTTTCATCTCCATCGAACCATCACTTAGAGTCCATCACTTACAGAGGTATTTTCGAAGCAAGAGGAAGGAATGGGCCTTCTGGTAAGAACAGAGCTAGACAGGCCTAAATTCATGGAGGGTTATCCACAGTTAAAGAGCACGTTAAGGAAATCACGATGGCTGCAGTTTATCTAGAAATCCAGAGGTCATAATAAAGAAGTCACGAAGACATTTGCAAGGTCCTTTAACGACATGGAAGTTGAGGTTAGGGATATCAAATTTTCAGTAACAAAGGCATCCATTGTAGTAGCAACGGATCTCCCATAGGAAGGAGAATGATGGTTCAAAAACAAAGACAACGATGAGAGGGCCTAGAGGATCATTTTGCGTAACGCAAGTATGGATATAACCGTTTTTAAATGTGGAATCCCTGTTTCTGCCCTAAAGGAAAGATGGACTAGTTTGCTATTGATAATTCAAAAGTTTATTACGTGTGAAGGAAGGTTTGGGTCCATGTACATGTACCACATAAGGTTATTAACAAATTTTCTGGAGAATCAAACCATCAATCTGCCTTATTTCTTGTTGAGTAGCTTGAAAAAGATGTCCACCACTGTACAAAAGAATCTGGATGACATAGAGCTTCACCTTTATCATCATGACCTTGTCAAAATTCTTATTGAAAAATAATTGAAGGAAAGAAAGGACACCTGGGAACAATTTCTGATTAGAAATTTCTTTCAGGACCCACCTGAAACACCTGAAGGTAGCTCAACAAGAAAATGTAGGAGAAGAAAAACAAGTGTAAACATTCAAGATACTCCTACTAATATAACTAAAGAAACTAGTAAGGAAGAAATGTTGTCTAAAACTTTGACTGAGGTAGGAAACAAGTGAAACAGAAGGGGAAAATAAATGTTGAAGATGTTTATCAAACCCCAGAACCTTCCTCAGAAGAGGAACATATACTTTCTAAAAGACTAATTCATTTTAAAGAACAATAAACTAAGGCAAAGGAAAAAGAAGAGGAACAACAAAGCGTAGAAAAGGGAGATACCAGCTCACAGAATTTAAGAAGGAGCTCCAGACTTAAAGGAAAATTGAAGAAAGTGCAAATCAAAGGGGCCCACTTCATAGACTTAGGAGGGGAAACACCAGAATAGTCACCAGAAATCACTCCTCCTGACCATAGTCCACAACATTCTCCTTTTCCTCAACCAGATTTTGAAGTCAGTCCAAGAAAGGATACACCAGAAATAGATCCAAATCAGCAACAAATGTATTATTTTATTGAATCATTGGAAAAGACTGCAACAAACCAGGGCACTTCATCTAATCAGCCTGATACAGCTCCTGAATTTTTGATCCAATCTTTAAAACAGGAAGTTTTTGAACTAGAAGTCTTGAATAGACACATCAAAAGGGAAAATGAAACATTGAAAGAACAGAGTAGGTTGAATAAAATTATCCATGACAACACCATGTTGCATCTTGGATTGTGGCAAAATAAAAATAGGAAATTGAAGAAAAATAATAGGAGGTTGAGCAAAGCCTTCATCAACCTCAAATACAGGTGCCTAATGATGAAGTTCAGGATGACAGTGACACCAAGGAAGAAGAAAAGAAGCCTAGATGTATTAGCAGAGGTCTTAGAGCAAATGAACTGAAGGAAGGATGGTCACAATTTTGGTTGCATGAGGACATGCAACATCTTCACAGTGGGGGTATGCTGAGCCCTAGAACTACCTCTCTTCTACATACTTTCCTAGACCTTTTTCCCACATTAGTGCCTCATAAGTTATCAAAGATTATTACATATTGATTCTAGGACTGCATTTAAGTGGTTTTCTAACTATATTCTTATGTGTGCTATTTGATTTAGATTTTGTTCATCAGCTACGGAATGTAGCCACTTTCAGTAGATGACTCACAATTCCGCAGCTATTTTTATTCTTCTATAGGTTACAGGTGTCGACATGTGAAACGAGGCACGTGGGTAGTTCAGAAATGATCTACACATGGACAAGGTCCTATATTTTCAGTCGAATTAATGAAGAAAGGCCTTGGTCAAAGGACGGTTAAATAAGGAGTCCTACATCAAATAGGTCTCTGTTTCAACACGTGAAAAGTCCGAGACTATTCCTAGATTAGTGGATACTTCTTGACAGCTGCAGGTCGTCTCCATGATGCAAATCCAACATCCACCTTTTGTAGATTGAATGATCATGGCAACCAAGAGGCTGAACTTACGAGTTTTGTCTTGTTTACCTATCCTCTATTGAATGCTTCTCTTAGAAAAATAGTTATCTATTTTTCTATATAAATAAAGCGTTTACAAACGTAAGTAGTTAGTCTTGATGTTAGTTCTTATGTTGTTGTTGTAGTGTTAGTCCTGTTGTTGTAATGAGAAGACATATCCTTTGTTTTGCAATATAAAAACTCTGTTTCTTATGACTGTTTAAAACATGATTTTGGGTTGATAGCGTATTAACCAAAGGCCATGCAGAGGGCCCCTGCTGGCTAAGGTTTTGCTTTTCATTTTTGTAAAATTTTTCATGTCTCTTTTCTCTTACTTCCACTGTATATTTTTGATAATTTGTTTATTGTGTTAATCTTTTACTCCTGTACATGATTTTACAGCATTGCATACTTTTTACTAACATTGATTAGTGTGTTTCAAGATAGGTTATGCTTGAGCTTTTTCATATAATTTTTGCGTCAAATAGTGACATGATATTTGCTTCTCTGTTGAACTTATTTAAGTTTTTCAATTTCAGTTATGCTTTGATTTCAGTGATATTTGTTTATGCTATTAGCTAGTTTAGATATCAAGTTCTTCATGTTATTTGACGTTATCTCCTGTGCCATGGCTTAACCCGAGAAGCTACTTGGCGAGCTATCAGATTAAAAGTGAAGTAATTTGATTTTACTTTCAAGTAAGTAGTTTAGATATCAATTTTTTCATGTTATTTGACGTTATCTCCGGTGCCATGGCTTAACCCAAGAACTTGGCGAGCTATCGCATTATAAGTGAAGTAATTTGATTTTGCTTCCATTAATCTGCAAGTAGGTGGTTTAGATATCAATTATTCATGTTATTTGACGTTATCTCCGGTGCCATGGCTTAACCTGAGAAGCTACTTAGTGAGCTCTCGGATTATAAGTGAAGTAAATTGATCTTGCTTTCATTAGTCTGCAATTTTTGTTTTTTTGAGTGCAATAGTTTAGATTTTATTTCTATAATTGGATGGGCAGCAGAGTCAGTGACTTCATGATTAGTATTTCATCTTTTGTTTGATTTAAGTAGCTGCATATTTACATTCTTGTTCAAGTACTAATTTTATCAATAGCATGTTTTGAGATCTTTTGAAGTGCTAAGTGCTGGAAATTATCATAAGAGACATAAACCTTGTTTTAAATATACATCCATACTTGCCCTCTAGAAGTATTCTTAAAACCTAGGAATAGGATTTCCATTTGCATTAGGAGACCAACAAAGACAAAACCTAAAAAAAAAAACAATAAAAATTTGAAAACAATAAAAGTAAGAAAGAGGTTGTCTTGCACATACAATGCACCACACTTCATCAGTTAAGGACTCCCAGATTGATAATTAATGTAGCAATTTAGGACATACTAAATTGACTAAACAATACTCTTACTATTGTCCAAGCTCCCTCTTAACTTAAATAGATTAACTTCTATCTATGACAATGGAGAATCTTTCATGCCTTCCATCCTTCTTATCAGATTTATCTTAATCATCATCATTCATATAACTTCCTTCATCATGCTTATTAACCAAATCAACTTTACTTACAAATATCTTCAACATCTTGAAGATTATGTACCTTCACAACTTAGATAACAAGTACAACTAGATACATATATAGAAGCATGAACTTAACTATATCAGAATAATATAATAATGGAAGAATTAGACTTTAGACATCAAATACCTAAACTTAGCTAGGTTCATAATTAACAAGAGACATATACTTTTATACTTTAACTTTTTTCTAGGGTTTTGTCATAAATCCTAGACTTCATCATCAAGACTTTGAGCAACTGAATCAAGATAACAATCTTCATTATATCTAGGGTCTCAATATTTCTTTAAGAGATATGACATACTCTATTATATTATATTTCAAACCCTAGAAGCAATTCAAACAAGTATAGTTCTACAATGCATCCAACAACTTTAGAATTCATATGTTAGACTTTTACTAGTATTTAATGCAAACCCTAGATTCCATCTTTGAGATACTAAGCCTTAGATGTCAATAATCAAAACCAATCACAACGCAATCAAAGTTTTCAATTAAATGACCAACTTCTACTAGGGTTTTTTGTAAACCCTAGATTTTATCATCCTAATGGAAACAATAGCATCTCATCATATCCTAGAATATCAAACTTCTACTAGGGTTTAGTTACAAACCCTAGAACTTATCAACAAATAGGTTAGCACAAATACATATCTAGGATTTCATAATCATGCACTAGCATATCAAAATCCATTAGGTAAGCCCAAGACACAAATATCAATACATTTAAAGTCATACATATAACGATCTTGATTGGACTATGGTTTTGATTAGATAGAAAAACATACACCTAGGATTTCATTCCTAGGAGCTTAATCTCGATACATAAGGGTCTTGCTCATAAACCATAATTTACCAAAACCTCAAGGTCTAGGAACACATTACCATCCAACCCTAAAGGATTAGGGTTTTCATAATAATACTAAAACTCCAAACATGACATTACCATCAAAACCCCAAACATCAAAAGAACAATATTTTATAGATTTCATTAGTAACCTTAAGTAGACTAGGGATTTCACATTAGCATTGACATACCCTTAGGTTAGGGTTTTACAAAGAACCTATTAGGGTTCCAAAAACATGATGGTTTTAATGAGGATATATTTAATCTAATGATTAATCTCCCAAATAAGAATCTCTATGATTCAAAGGTCCTAGACATAACACTTGTTAGTAGCATCAAGCATATTTAAATGAATATACCTTTATCACAAAGAGAACAAAAAGTATTATCTAAAACATACCTTTGAGTTCTTTCCTAGACAAACCTTACAGGACATCAATTCTAATAGAACTTCTAATATCTTCTCCATAGCCCTTGAGCATATCAGCAAGCTTTTCCTAAAGAAGGAAAAATATGAAAATTTAATTGTTATTAGCATCTAGTATAAACATATCTAGATAAGAAAAATAAAACCAAATATGAAATATAATACAAGGAGTAAAATACTTATCTTTAGAGAATTGGTGAGGGCTCCCTCTAAATCCAATCTTGAGGGATACCTATAACTTTAATAAAACAATTTAAAAATGTTTTTCCAAAGCATGTTAAGCCTACAAGTACTAGACATCAAAGCATAAAGGAAAATAATTCAAAACTTTATAGTAGAAGGATAGAGTCCCTAAGAGTCCCTAGAAAATAAGTCTTTTACTTTGGGTTCTTCCTTCTTGTTCTTCTTTGGTGGTCCCTCATCAACAACATTTTCATGTTCCCTTTGTCTATAGTGACCCATCTCATGAAAATTATAACATTCGATTTTGGATAGGTCTAGCTTCCTTTTAGGCCCTATAGAACTCTTTAAGGTTCCTTTATTCTCAGTTAATTTTTAAGACTTTCTATTTGACCAAAATTCTTGATTGTGAATAATTTGGATAATGCCTCATACCTCTCTTGAGCATAATCTATGTTGGATATATATGGGATGAGGTTATCCTTTATTCCATCCACCATTAGTGTCATGGCCAATATCTTTTTTTCTCTGAACTTTTCATTTTCTGCATCACTTGACTCATTTGTAGGCTTCTTTACTTCTTCTTTGACTAAATCCAAGTCTTTATTCTTCTCTAGGATGAGATCTATCCTCTTTTTCCATGCCCTATAATTGGATGCTCCTTCTAATTTGTTTTATCCCTTCATTGAGTTAGACATATTCTTGAATATGGTAGGCTTGAATTCTTATATTATCCATTTCCTTGATGACCCTTTATTCAAACTTCTTAAAACTTATTATTCTCCTTCAATAGATCTTTAAGCTGCCTTTTTCTTTTTCTTTACCTTAGCTTTGAAACCATGTTAGAAAATGAGAAAGGTAGAAAGATTTTATTTATGTTGATAATTACATGTGATATTATTATGTTCTTATTAACTTTCTTGTGTTCTTCTGTTAACTTTCTTCATCAAGAAAATACCAATAACCATAGCACGAAGATCAAAGACACTAGATGTAGGCGAATAGCTAGAGAAAAACCCCTATCTAGGGGAAAACTCAGTCAACAACTCTTCCTTTACTAGTTTCATGAGATGATCCAAGATTCCTTGACCTAGACACAGACTTCCTCCACTAACCAAGTCATCCCTTCCCTTCTTCTGGAGATGATAACCTTCCAATACCAACTTCGACCTAGAATTTTGACCTTGCAGCAACAAGTGGAAGTAGCAGATGAACTTCGACCTAAATGCAACACTTTGATATTGAAGAAGAACTTATACCTAGAACCAACAAGAAAATTTCAACCTCCCCAACAACAGAAATTTAACCCAGTAGAACTTTGACCTAGCAGTAACTTTGACACATAAGTAACTTCGATATAGCAGTAACTTCGACCCAATAAATCGAGAACTTCAACTTTCCTAGCAACAAAACTTCAACCCAGTAAATCGAGAACTTCGACCTTCCTAGCAAAAGAACTTCAACCCAGTAAATAGCCCAGTAAATCTGCACATGTGAGAGAGACAACCCAGAAAACTTCGATTTTCCTTCTTCCAACATATCTCCTCATCCTTCTGCAACTTCACACTTTTTCTGCTTCTTTTTCATGGACATTGAACTTGTGAGAGAAGTGGTTTCTGGATGAATCAAACTGCTTGTATATTTACCCTTTTTTGGAGGTTGAATTACCCTCATGTAGGTTGACTTGATCAGCTAAGGGTTGACTTGGTGTGGAGGTGAAAAATGACTTGTTTTGCTCAATATTAATTCTCTTTACATGATTCAAAAGCCCCAGAAGGGTCTCTTTAAATGGACAATGACTTTAATGACTCAAGACAAAACCTAGAAGTCCTCAATGGGGACTTTGACCTAAAACATGATGACCCAAGCATGAAGGGCATGCTTTAATAAGTCATAACAATAATAATAATAATTTCTTTTTCATTATTTTGATTAATACATTTCATTAGGACTCAAATACAATTATGAAGACTGAACCTAGTTACATTCTTCAACATTTAAGTCCTCAAAATCATTTGGGGTGGCAGGCTACATGGTCACACAACTCTTAACATAGTGATTTAAGATGTCTTGTCTAATTTAGTGAAAGTTTCAAACAAAATAATTGGGAAAACAATCTTGATAATAGATTTGAATTTCATTTTTTTTTTGATGAATTTTTTTACTTCATAAAAAATTAGATAATTCAAAAGTATTTTATTAATTTTACTAAAAATTATACAATAAATTATTAATATATTAGATTAAGTTTTGAGTAGGTTTAATGGTTAAGAATATGTGATTCCTTGTAATAGGTTAGAAGTTCAAATCCAAAGTCATTATTATTGGATTATTGATAATGAGAATATTTTTGGATTGGATGGATATGAAGGAAGTGCCAATTTACTTCCGATCAACAATAGTGATAATTTCCATAAAAAATATATATAATATATATATATATATATATATATATATTATATATTATATATATATATATTATATATATATATATATATATATAATATATAATATATATATAATATATTATATATATATAGATACATAAATAATTTTAAAGAAAATAAATTAAAATAAGACTTTTATAAATATATGTTGACATTGAACACTTCACAGATGGTGGATGAAGTAACAAATGCCATGGAAGGATTGAAAATGACAACATGGGTGCTACAAGGTTTTTATGGTTGGGCTAAGGTTTGCAGGTTACTGCAGGTCTCGAGCCAAAGTCAGAGGTAGCCACAATGGTCTCTTTAATTTAAACCAGACTCACTCTATTGTGAGGAGCTTATTTCCTTTCTCCTGAAGTCTCCTTTTGTTTTTACCTGCTCACGGTTTCGAGACACAACGATTTTCTCGACTATAGCTTGGAAAGAGTTTTTTATTAACCATTAATCGCCTCCTCAAGTTTTTACTTGGTTTCACTGTCAAAGGTCATGAACGATCTCAGTCTCCACGACTTTGTTTCTGTTTGATCTTCCCATGACGGTTTGGGATTTTTACTACTGCGGTGAAAGGTTTCTCGACAACCGGTCTCCAGGAGCCTTGAAAGTTTCTCAATAGGTGTCAGCGTCTTGCGGGGGTTTTCGAATAGTTTCCTCAGAACAATTTATTGCTCCTCCAATGGCGTTTTGATTTTATGAATGGAATTTGCTTTTTTTGACTACTCCTCTGGCTCTTGGACCCCAAACGACATCTGGGTAGAAGGAAAACACAAGTCAAAAGCAGGGAAGGAACCAGAGAAAACCCTTCCATCGGCTATGTAGGTGGTCGAACTCCCCACATTAATGGAAGATATGGAGGTTTCCCTCTAGGGTTTGCACTCTTCAAAAACGTCTGCAGCGGTATCAGATGGGTTGTTTTGTCTGGGTGATGGCTACGACTCTCTTTTCCTCACCATCCTATCACCATCGTTGCTCAAGTCCTACTCACAAGCTCAGATGAGTACAAAGTTTCCTCAAGGTTGTGTGAGTGTATCAATGACGGGGATTTGTGGAATGGCCCCAGAAGTGTAGGGCACTTTGCCTCCCCATTGCAACATTCTTGGAACTTCCCGTGAAGGCTTTTCACACTCGATCGTTGTTACAGCACATTCCTCGGGTTTTTTTGACGGTATCTATAGACAAGACGTTGGGCCAGAAGAAAATAGGTCCTCAAACTCTAATGAGAACCCTCAAGAAGAAGGAGTACCCGCATACCCGCAAAAAAGAACTGGGTGTTGGGAGCGGGATCCTCCAAGGGAAGTTTTAGGGCTTAGAGCCTAGATTTTTGTCAAATTTGTAATTCCAATGTAAAGACTCCACATTTTGTGGGCGTGGAGCATGTAGTTTGTTAAAAGGTCATAGGGTTGTTCACCCTTAATTTTGATAATGTAATGTCAGTTGTAGAAGATCTACCCATGGTCTGTGGACCATGGGATTGTTTAAATAGAGCGAAGCTCTAAGTAGTTAAGGTAGCTAATCAATAACAAAATGTCTAAGGAAGAATGATGTATGCGAGATAGTTCTGAAGTGTAAAGTATAGTTTTGGGTCATAGCGTAGGAAGAGGCTCTACAACCGAGTGTGTAGAGGCTTAGTAGTCCGCAGCTAAGCATGTAGACCCCTGTAGCTGAGTGTGCAGGGTGATTCGAGTCTGTTAACAGTGGAAGTATTAATAAAGAGAAGTTTCTATCAATTCTGCGTCTTTATTTCATGTTTTATGCATCTGTTATATTGGGTACGAATTTCACTTTTAATGCTTATATGATGCACGAATGTGTATAATTGTATTGGCTAAGTGAACACAAGATAGAAAATTTGTTTACGCAAAGATAATCAAGACCTATTAATAAGATAAGTAAGATACTTGGCGTAGTTTAGGAGATATCGCAGTTCGTTGCCTTAGCAGTGTGAAAGGACTTCAACCCCTGGTGTTAGGGCCTACGGTCCGTGCGATGGGGAGGGCGACTCCACCGTGCGAAGGTCGTGTGAAATATGAAACAAAATGAGCCAAGAAATGAGTTTATAAGGTGTTGGACGAGTTGGGCGGGCCGATCCTCCTCTTGGGTGAGACAACACATGTTAAACGAGTCGGCTTGGGCGTTTGGTGTGGGTTGGCCGGGTGACATAACCCGCCACCCGCCCATATATATTGGAGGGAATTTGGAGGCAAACGACCATCATTTGATCAACACGAGTTCAAACAAGGAGTTCTGCAGTGCATGGATGAGCCCACACGATGGGCAGAAATCAGGTGTAAAACTCGTTAAAGAAAGTCGTTTGAGAAATCATTCGAGAAGTCGTTCGGAAAAGTCATTCGAGAAAGTCGTTCAAGAAAGTCGTCTGAGAAGTCGTTCGAGAAAGTCGTTCAGAAAGACGTTCAGGAAAGTCATTCAGAAAAGTCGTTCAGGCAGAACTTGGGTGAGGTTGTTTGGGCGAAGTCATGTGGCGACCCGAGCGAAGTCGTGTGGCAACCTGGGTGAGGTCATTCAGGCGAACCGGGTGAAGTCATGTGGTGACCCAAGTGAAGTCGTGTGGCGACTCGGGTGAACGATCTCGGGTGAATGAGTTGGGTGAACGGGTGGACGTGCGGACGGGCATCCAGGCGAGGGCGCGCTGTGCACGCCGAAACGAATAATCGTGCGGACGAGTGACTTGGGTAGGGCATGCCGTGCACGACGAAATGGTGAAGTGTTGAGATTGTGAATGGAGGTGTGACTCGTACAGAGGTGCCTGTGTGTGGCGACTTGGTTATGACGAGGCATGCCCAAGTTGGGCAAACAACATGATCGTGCGACGAGGTGAACGAAGGGTTGGTTAGTTGTGCGGCGACAGTGTAGAGGAGCCGACGAGCTGGGCAACCGAGTTTGCTGAAGTTGAAAATTGGCTAAGTGTAAATTTGGGGTTTCCCAAGATTTAACTTGTACTTGTAAAAGAAGATGATATATATTGATTCGGGTAGACTCATATTGCAGGGAGTTGCCCCTCCCTTTATACTATTATGCAATTGTATGTGTTAATTGCTATTGATAATGAATGTGTATGGGTATTCATTGGTATAAAGGAACATTAATAATTACTTGGTTGCGAAACACAAACTAAGTAGGATAAGTGGTTGGCGTAGTCTACAATCGTAAGTGTTGGTGAAAAGAAAACGGTTGGTAGTTCCGCACCTCACTATAAGCGGTTGAAAGGCTACCGCAGGTGTAGGGGCGTGACACCTGGTTAGGGTTGTGCGAAAGTCAATTATAACAAATCATGAAGGTGCTAAAGGGTAGAACAATGCGTGAAGCGACCTGCGCAAAGGCAGGTTTAGTTGGACTAAACCAAAATCACATCCATCTCAAGGGTGTGGAAACTTGGTTTCATCATCCCCCCATTCTGCTTCGGGTGAGACTTCAGTCCGCACTTTGCGGGCTGATACCAAAAGGGCCAGTAGTGTAGGGATTTGTTTGGCTAAATAACTCTAAACTTGGGTCAGGCCCCCATAAGCCAACACTGGGGGAGGGAAAAAATCCAAGCTTTCAAAAGTCATTAATGTGGGTGGCTCCTGGTGTTTGGGGCTGGGATAAAAATGGCTCAAGCTTCTCTAACGGAGAGCATGATTTTGGTTGGTAGGGTCCGTGGCAGAAATTACACCACAACTCACCTTAAGAAATGAACTGCGAAGGTTTGGGGAAACCTGATGGTGCAACTACTAGTGGTCATCACTTTTTCAAGGGGGTAGTTCAAGCTCATCTTCCTGTAGCTGGAACTAATGGATTGGGTCTTGACATAGTATTGGCACATCGAAATGACACCAATCCTGCTAAAATGTTGGTCCCCACTATTTGATCCTCGAAAGGAAAACATGGGAGCGGGTCTGATATGGGTTCACCTCCCTGGCCTTCCACTCAAATTATGGGTGGAGGATATCTTTCGGTGCATTAGAGACAACATGGGGGTGTATCTTGATCATGATAGGGCTTACCAGGACACTGGATGCATGGTGATAGCAAGAATCCTGGTGCACCTAGACACCAGGGAAGGAATGGTGGAGTGCTATCAATTATAGATGGGTGAGACCACCAGGTGGAAGATTTTCGACTATCAATGTATACCCTTCTGTTGTAGGTGGTGTCATGAGGTGGGACACATGTACAAAGACTACCCCATGTTGTCTGCGAAACATCTAGATCCTCCGAGGTCACTGGTTTAGGCAAGTAGCCAAACATCGGAGGTGGATTTTCCTTTGCATGCAGACCCTCTTGGTGTTTTGATGCTGAGATAGGATGATTTAATGATGTCACCTTCGCAGCCAGAATCCGAGACCTTAGCATCACCTCCCACCAGAACACGGGCCAGAGAATCTACTTTCTCGGGTACTCTTCCTCCTTCTCCTTTATTTTCTAATGAATGCCTGATATCTGATATTGCATTTGCATCTATTTTATTGTTTGGTTCAGTTTATGATGTTAGCAAGTTGTGTTCCCTTATTTTTCTTGTGATATCAGCTCCTTCCCCACCCCTCAGTTCAAACCCATCCATTATTCTTATACCACCTCCTCTAGCTCCTAGAGGTAGCTCAAACTCTAGCGGTTCTCACCGTTACTACCTTCGATCCTTACCTCCCTCACAAACCCCCTCCTTTTGCCTAGATGAGGATCCCCTCCCTTCCATCCCCCTGAAGCCACCTAGAGGCAGACAATCCCATTTATTTCAAGTCATCAGGAGGGATGGCATTAAGGTGGCTTAGAGAATTCAAACCCCCATTGATTGGGCCCTTATAGAAAAGGGGAAACCTCCAAAGGTTACCCCATGAAGTGCCTCTCCTTCAATTGAAGGTGTTTGGCCAGCCAAACAAAAAATTGGTGCTAAAGAGGCTATGCAACTTGAAGAGATTAGATGTCATTTTTCTGCAAGAAACCTTGGGGGAAGGGAGCTTGGTAAATAAAGTGCTCATGAATTTTCTTCCGGATTTGGTCTTCCATTTCTTGGATATTCGAGGGTGCTTGGGTGGATGTGCCATGGGATTTAATAAAACATCGATAAGATTGGAAAGCGTTTGGGGTGGTGAGGGTTACCTTGGTGCGAACATTATCTCTTATGATTTCAATCTCCCCCTCAGGGTTGTCAACATCTATGGGCCTTGCCATAACAGGGATATTTTCTGGGAAATACTCCTAGATGTCGACTTCATGCAAACGTAAAACTTGATTATTGGGGGGGACCTAAACTTCTCTTTAGGGCTTGCGAAATCCTGGGGCATCAGGGCCTGGAGATTCAAGATGGCAACCTTAAACCCTAGTCGCTTTTCATGTTCAACACAACTTGGATTTCTGAAGTTGAATTCCATAAAATTCTCAGAGACTCTTGGACACACTGTAGGCCAAACGATTATTCCTCCCCAGCCGAGGTAATTGCACATAACTTGGTCTATATAAAATCAAAAACCATTAGTTGGGCAAGGAACAAGCAGCAAAAGGATGAGGCTGATCTTTGAAGGATTGAAGGGGACCTCAAATTTTTTGAAGCCACAGGGCTTTCTAGTTATGCTTCTACCGAAGCAAAGGAACAACTAATCCAACTTGAATCAGAGAAGATCAGACTTTTGAGTTAGAAATATGAGTCATGGTGCTTAAAGAGAAGAGTGATTTGGCTAAAAGCGGGTGATGAAAACTCAAAGTTCTTTCAACAATATGCCCGAGGGAGAAAGTCTATCAATACCATATGGGAGTTGCATGATCATGCAGGAAAGGGGGCTAGCACTTTAAATGAACTAGCTAATATGGGAATGCATCATTTTTCAAATATTTACAAGGCTCCTAGGGGTGCCACCCTCGCTGAGATTATCCGCATTATTGAGGTACTCCTTAGATTTCTTGAGCCAAAAGAAGTGGAGGCCCTAAACGCGTGTGTTTCGTAGGGGGAATGGAAGCAGTGCTGAAATGTTTCGACAAGGACAAAAGCCTAAGGCCAGACAGGTGGCCTATGGAATTCTACAACACCTTTATAGAGCTAATTGGGTCAGATCTTGTATTCTCTATTTAGGAATGCAGAATCACAGGCAGAATTCATGATGGATTTAACTCGACCTTCCTGGCCCTCATCCCAAAAGTTGACAAACTGCTCACCTTTGACAATTATCGACCAATTTCCCTCTGCAATTGCATCTACAAAATTATATCCAAAACCATAGCCATTTGTGTTAAACCAATCCTTTCCAAGATGATATCCAAGGATAAGTTTTATTTCCTCACTCACTGTTAGATCCATGAAGCCATTGGGATTGCCCAGCAAGGCCTCCGCTTAATCAAGAAACATAATAAAAATTCCATTATCCTTAAGATAAATCTTTCCATATATTTTGATCAGGATAGTTGGTTCTACCTGCATCTCATTCTCACTCACATCGAATTCCCCCACTCCATATCCTGGATCATGTGTCGTTTCTCTTCTACCTCCTATAGTATCCTCATCAATGGGGTGAAATCTGGTTTTTTTCAAGCTGAACGGGGACTGTGACAGGGATGCCCTCTCTTCCCCCTCCTTTTCCTATTGATCATGGAAGGCTTAAGTAGATTGATAAAAAATGCCTGTGCAATGGCAGATCTGGGGGGAGTTCGGATATTGGACATGACATATCTCTCTCATATTTTGTTTGTAGATGATGTACTTATTTTTCTAAATGGTTATTTTCGTGATTCCTATTATTTCAAGAACACACTATCTCTCTTCTGTAAAGCTACAGATATGATGCCAAACTATGAAAAATCCACTATCATTTTCGTGTCATGTCTCCAAAGCAAGGAAAGGTATGCGTCCCAACATTTCACCTTTGTCAGACAAGAGATGGGCACTAGCCTAAAATACCTAGGGTTCAGGCTGAAGCCAAATGGGTATTGCATCGGTGAATAGGCCTAGATTATCGCAAAAATTGAAAGCATAATAAACATCTGGCAGCAACGTTGGCTCTCTAGGGCGGGCAAACTCACTTTGATAAAATTGGTGCTCGAGGCCATTCCAGTTTATTGGATGACCCTGGAATGGATCCCTAAAGGTATTCTCAATGGGATTCAACAAATTTGTTGTAGATTCCTATGGAGGGGTCAAAATGTGGGGAAGACTTTTGCCTAGGTCTATTGGGAAGCCAAAAAAACTGGGTGGTTGGGGAATAAAAGATCTGCAGATCTTTGCAAAGGAAGTTGTGGCAAAGATGGGCTGGAAAATAATCGAATCTAAAAGTCTATGGCAAGAGGTAATCTATTTTAAGTACATCCACCTCCTATCAATAATGGATTGGATCTACAAACCTAGTGAGTCTTCAACTGGTGCCTCCATCATTTGGAAGGCCATCTCCCAATCCTTAAATTTAATCAAGAATGGTTTAGCATGGAAAATTGGTATGGTGAGTAGGTGATATTAGGCACTGATGCCTAGATCGGATGCAAATATGCTCACATCCTCTCAAGATCTCTGAGACAATTTCTTTTAGGGATTGGTATCTCTCAGATTACCCAAATTACTGAAGTTGGAAATGGCGAATGGGCTTCTCAACAATGGCTGGACTACAGGGTTCTGGGTATCCCAGCTAGATGGTGCAAACGCTGGCAACATTACATTGGTGCTCTATAGGAAGCCAATATCAGAATAACAGAGAAAGAAGATGAATTCATTTGGGCCACTTCCCCTCACGGTGTTGGGTTGCGTTATATTCTTTCCATGACTAGCCCATATAGTTAATCGGGGGGTTAGAGGGGGGACAGAGCCCCCCCTTCATTGCGCCGATTATGTAGTGAGGGGATCACAAGGGGTTTGATGGGTGTAGGTAACCCCACTTTATGGGGTCCGGGGTAGCGCCCTAGAAAATTTTGGGTTTGGAACCTATGTTAGGTTGGGCAGACCCACTTACGGTTTTGTGCATGATTTTCGCACATGTTTTTTTGGACGCGATGGTTTTCGGTCCATGGTATTGGACGTAATGGTTTTCGGTCAATGGTATTGGATGCTTCTGCATGTATAAATATGTATTATAACATTGAAAGGAACATAATGAAAAA